>SDVV010000227.1:0-35860 GCA_016164225.1 Gammarus roeselii | reverse complement strand
ACCATCCATCCATCCAAACTTCGGTCTACCTCTAGGCCTGCGACCACTCGCCTCCGCATTCATCACCCTTTTCACCAATCTCCCTTCATCCATTCTCTCCATGTGCCCGAACCATCTCAGTACACGCGAATCCACTCTGTTCTCCAACTTTTTCACCATCCCTGTTCTGATTCGAACCACGTCGTTGGTGATCCGGTCTCTCAGCGTTACTCCAGCCATGCTCCTCAGACACTTCATCTCGAAAACATTCAGCCTTCTTCTCTCCTCTGCTCTCACCCCCCAAGCCTCAGCTCCGTAGAGTACAGTTGGGACAACAACATCCTCATACAGCCCTCTCTTTGCTTCCATCCCCAACGTCCTACAGCGAATATAAGCGAATATAGTAATAAACAGCCCCCTGATTTTGATGTTAAAGATGCACTAGATTATGCGTCATGGAAATTCTGTTTACAATTTATATCGGTGGAATAGGGTCCATTTATAACATAGCAGTTATTTAAAGGAGAAAAATAGAACAATATTATTTCTGAAGCGTATTAACAATTACCATCTGACGAAATGCGCACGAATGACCAGCGTTTTGAAGGAGAAGTATATTTTCCCATTCTACTTGTGTGAACACGTGCTAGTATTATTACTAATCAGCGCCAACTCTCCGAGCTGGTCAAACTTCCATAGAACAGGAGATTGTTGGTATAAAATAGTTTGGCTTCCAGCAATATATAAATTTTGCTCGTTCACGTGAACGTTGAAAACTTGGATCATCGGTCGCATTCAGTTGTTAAACTTGAACGCGTTTGTGTGGTAAATTGGCTGAATTCTTCTTGGTCAAGAAAATGAGATTTCTCAGGATATTTTACAATCATTTTTCTATAGAGTGCTTCCTGAAAAAGTATTAATAGATTTTTTGAACCTAACACTAACCTAACAGACCGAAGTGGTGAAAATTTCAAAGTCTAGTGCACCTTTAAGGTATTTGGTGTGTTATCAAATTGTTCTACCTTTGTTTAGTGCTACTCTCAGGATCGTAAGATTATCAGGGAGTGGTATGCGTGAGCTATGGTGGGTATCTGGGGTTGAGCATGGTATTCTCTGTTGAATTGGTTATTCATCTACCCGCTGCGTTTCATTGCGTCGGAAAAGAATAAGCTTCATCCAATCAGGAACGAACAACACCAGTTCTCCGTTAGGTTCCATGTTTTTACTCCGTATAGTTTTAAATAACTTAACATTCAAATCATGACTTGCGATTCATAAACAGAATAGCTATCGTTCTACTTGAATTTACGCAAGTCGTTTCTCCCCGGCCAGCTTATGTCTATCTCACCAGCATGAATTTTGACTTCAAATACTCTAGACACTTCATTAAGACCAGAGACAAGCTTCCAGACTGCATCCGTTCTCCTCTTTTCCTGTTATCAACACTTTGCATTGGTCATGTTTGTCATCATACTTCTCTCCTCTGTTCTGACGTCAAACTTGCAATCTCTCACCAGATTCAATCATCAGCTATAGATCGTCAAACTGCTATGCCGTTCTTCGGCATTCTTTGCAGGAAGGCGAATTAAATCGACATAGGACGTTGGTCTTTCGCAGTGAAAGCGTGTAGAATAAAAACATCGGTCAAAATAAGAATGACATATTGTATATGTAGTCATAAACGGAAGGTTGGAGTACCTTCATCATTAAATTATGAGCTTTACGTGGTGGGCCTCTTCTAATTTTACTGGCTAACAGACTCGCGTCAGTGTTCTGGAGGAGATGGTCCTCTTAATCGAATCTAATAATAAGGCTGTTCTCATATTCAGATAAGATGATATATCGTTTTCGAGTTTGTACCCCAGTGAATATGCATTGTATAGGTGAAGGCTTTTAAAAAAATCAATGGCAAGCTTTCCCGTGCGTTTTGAAGAAAAGAAGATGTTCATCAATAATTCATATCTCACTGAATGAATTATTGAGAAGTTGAATATGGATGGTTTTAATCATCATAACAGTGTCTTCGTAGTTTTCTGGTTCGAGTGCACTGGGTGAGAGGAAAGGCCTGGAATAGTGGTGGCTCAGTAGAACCACCTGGCAAGTTTGTCTCACTTAATATATGTGCATGCTGCTGAGCACACATGCTCCTCACCTTCATTGATGGTCGGATAGTGAACGACTAAGTAAGGGACAATGGAGGTTGGTCTCTTGATTCTGTGAATGACTGCATAGAGATCATAGTTGAAACAAGTTCAACATAGCACTCAGGATGTACCCGTTAATCCATCTGCAAGGAATGCAAAATATTACTCATGACGATAGTGGGATTGAAGGAGCATGAAGAGTGGGGTGAAGAAAGGTTGACGATGTCGAGGTAGTTGTAGGATAAAAAAAAAACAATTATTCTCCAGAATATCAAAAGCGGGTATAAATAATTTGGAATGTCAAACGGGTTGGAAAGGACTGCTGTCCACTAGTTGGGAGGGGATATTTTTGGCAAGCATGTACACTGTGAAAGGTTCAAATTTGGAAAAGAACGTGGTAGGCCTCATGAAGGCAAGCTTCGAGAACTTTTCCAAAAAAAATGAACTTCAACTGTAGTTGGTAAGGATGGCAGTTGAGGGATGGAATGAGAGCAGCACCCGCCCCTCCTGTTCCAACAGGCACACCATTGTGTGCAGTGTGAGAGCTGCTATTGTGTGCAGTGTGAGAGCTGCCATTGTGTGCAGTGTGAGAGCTGCCATTGTGTGCAGTGTGAGAGCTGCCATTGTGTGCAGTGTGAGAGCTGCGTGACTCAATTTTATTCGGTTTATGTAACTGAATGGTCAGTAATTTACAGCTCGAATTACAAAAGCAGACGTCAAAGAGCGTTGCGTCTACAGCGTTGTAATCAGAAAAGCACAATGAGGGGTCCGTTGCTGAATTCAATTTCCACTTCTCTGAATTACGCCACGAAAAAATCTGTCATCGTTGGCCTGAAACTCCGCTCAATGTTAACATAATTCAACATAATACGATCAAAAGAACTAATACATTGACTGGTACGTTGATATCAGTGCAACAATGTGGTTATTCCTGGTCGTCTGAAAGAAAACGTATGTTTTCTAGAGAGTACCACCAGATATATAGGAGCAACTCAAATAAAATTAGACTTGATCGATGATATGAGTTTAAACTGTTTCAATTACCTATGGCAGTAATGTTTTGTTTTTAAAAGAGTATGCTAAAATGTTGAAAGAGGTATGTTGATCGTATTTAAATTTCCAAATGCATGTTACACAAGCTGGTAGAAATTTCAGCTCCTTGAAGAAATGTTTAATTTCGGTCGTTGAGTCGGAGCACATAAAAAGAAAATGTCCTGTTAAGTTACATTTTACTGCTATCCAATAATATATTCTGTTTTCATGAGATGCCTCGTAGTATTCTGATGCTTTACAACGTATCCCTTAACGAAGACTTGCACATCTAAGCATGGGTAGCAGTTGTACTTATTTGTAGTTGGATCAAAAATCAAAATTCAGAGCATAAGCACATGTAAACCGTTTCTCAACACGTCTTTCAAAACATTTATTGGAAATAATTTTGACTGTAGAACCTACCAGTGATCTCAAGATAAGCAATTGCTATGGACCACGTCAAGCTCTCGTTTGTCAAGGACAAACGTGGGAGGTGAACACTAAAAGGGCATTCATGAATTAGCTCCACGTTTCTCGTAGCCAGCTATGATTTGGTTTATTCAAACTCTATTCGCCTTGCAGTTGCCCATGTCTAGCACTAACGAAATAGCATTTGCTGATGATTAATATTCAACGAACAACAAATTTTTCTATTTAAATTTTCAATTCATGTTATTTATCACAGTATTATATAGCAACAACATGTTATTGTGTTTGATTAGATTTTTTGTTTTCAGCAATTCAGGTAATTGTTATCGTCAACGTGTTTTATTATGCTGCTCTACCGTCAAACATCGAACCAAATAATACGAATTTGTTAATATTATTCAATAGCTGTTCAAATGACATGGGCAAAGTAGTAGAAGTAGTGCTTGCTTCTGTTTTCCACCGGAGTCCTATCTTTCCTCGTCGAAGAAGAACCCTAATTGCACGTAGGGCAATTGAAGAGTGGCAAAGTAGGTGCAGCGTAGATTATGAGTAGACTCATCGAAGATTTCAAGTAGGTTTAACGTAGATACAAAGTAGGTTTAACTTAGATACAGAGTAGATTTAACGTAGATTTGGGAGGGGGAAGCAAAGGTTCCAGGATTTAAAGGGGCCTCAATACAGTCCCGCAGTTTCTCAGAGGGTCCCGAAAGGTGTTAAGTGTGTCCCAAAAGGGCCTCAGAAGGGTCAAAGTGGGTTCCCCCAAATTCTCCTGGTCTTCAGAGTCCCCCGGGTTTCCGAAATCCCAGGTTCCCCTAGTCACGCGGGTCCCACGAGTACCCCCCTGCCCTTGGTCACCTTGTCTCAACCAACCTCGACATATATAATATAAACCAATGCATAATATATCATCATGAAAAGAGGGCAGAAAAAAATAAAAAGAGCCTATGTAAGAAGAAATCATACAATAGTAAAATAAAGTGTTAATGATCAATAAAATGAATAATCATCCATCCACCCCAAATGACATGGACGAATCCTTACAACAAACTGTTTGGATCAGACAAATCCAGGTGGAAATGGATATCCACGTGATAAGAGAATTAATGGGAAGAAATAAATGGTCTCCATTCTGTTCTCATTTAAATACAGTAAATTATTTGCCTCTGATAATGTGTTAAAGATATTTATTGCCCGAAAAGAAAGTCACCTATTGAAACATCTACAAATTACTCTAGCATACTATATTGCATTTCGGTGAATTACGAGAAGTTATAGATTCCTTTATTCTGGCCTCGGCGATTGGGCGGATTCACCTTCCTCTTGAAGAATTCCTTAACACACACTTGATTATTCGCTTACTCCCTCTGAAACATCATTCATGCACACTTTCTTCAACGCGTAACAGGTATACCTTAACCACAGTGGCAAGTGATCACTAAGCTTGAGGCGCTTACCCACGATTTTTCCCGGTGGGTGGTGCGGTTCTTATCAAATGGACCGGTTTACTATAAATAGATCCTGAATCTCTTTCACATCTGGCATCCCATGAGGGGGGGGGGGTTATACATTGTCATATACTGATATGCTATAGAAAATGAGTTATTTCAAATCAATCCCATATCAGAAACAAATGATTTGCAGCTGGTGATTTGGAAATTATTTGGTATTCGTAATACTATCTGATTGGAATATGATTTCCTCCAACACTCAAAACACATTTCTTGTTTAGTTGGTCATCCAAATGATTTATTCTGTGTTCGATTTCTGTGGTGTACTATTCGAGCGAGAGAGCGAGTGCGCTGTCTTCCACGCAGTTCTACTGTTGTCGTTGCGGTGAAGATAACTGACAACTGCTTGGTTGCATTCTTTGTTAAAACATATGTATTCATGAATTATTGACCAGCGTGTGATATTGTATAATTTTATTCTAATTGCAAGTAACGAGGTCAATATAAGCCTCATTTATGCAATATTTTGAAATAATTCTACAGAATCCTTGACGGAGTTAAACGCGACGTCCTGAATGACCGCTTATGCGAGTTTACCTCGTCAACGATCATGGGTTTCGGGAGTCGGTAGCACCTTCCACAAGGGGTTGTCTGGTTTTCCCTCAAATTTGCTCTGAATCGCTAAATCCTCGAGGTTATGCGACTTTGCTTCTGAGCTCTTCAACTAGAACACCTAAAACAACTAAATCACCAGGAACAACTATAACAACTAAAACAACTAAACAACTAGAACACCTAGAACACATTAAACAACTAAAACACCTAAAACAACTAAATCACCTATAACAACTGAAACACCTTCAACAACTATAACACCTAGAACAACTAAAACACCTATAACAACTAAAACAACTAGAACAACTAAAACACCTAAAACAACTAAAACACCTATAACAACTGAAACACCTACAACAACTACAACACCAACAACAACTATATCACCTAAATCAACTAAAACAACTAAAACAACTGGAACAACTAAACAACTATAACACCTACAACACCTAGAACACCTATAGCAACTGAAACAACTATAACAACTAAAACAACTAAACCAACTATAACAACTATAACAACTATAACAACTACAACAACTAAAACACCAGAAAAACCTAAAACACCTAAAAAAAACTATAACAACTAGAACAGATATAACAACTTAACACCTAAAACAACTGAAACAACTATAACAACTAAAAAACTAAAACAACTAAAACAACTCAAACAACTAAATCAACTAAAACAAATAAACAACTTGAACAAATGAAATTCCTATAACAACTAAATCACCTAAAACCACTGAAACAACTATAACAACAAAAACAACTAAACAACTATAACTCCAGAAACACCTAAATCACATAAAACACCTATAACAACTAGAACACATACAACTACTAAAACACCTAAACAATTAAAACACATATATTACCTAAAACACTTAAAACACCTTAAACAACTAAAATACCTATAACAACTATAACATCTATAACAATTAAAACAACTACAACGACACAAACAACTAGAACAGCTAAAACAACTAAACAACTAAAACAACTAAAACAACTAAAACAACTAAAACAACTAAAACAACTAAACAACTATAACAACTAAACAACTGAAATAAGTAAACATCTAAAAAAACTAAAACACCTTCAACAACTATAACACATAAGACACCTAAAACACATCAAACACCTGAAACACCTAAAACACCTAAAACACCTATAACAACTAAAACACATAAAACAACTATAACACCTAGAACAACTAAAAAAACTACAACAACTAAAACAACTATAACACCTAAAACAACTAAAACAACTAAAACAACTAGAACAACTAAAACAACTATAACAACTATAACACCTCAAACAATTATAACACCTAAACACCTACAACACCTGAAACAACTAAAATACATAAAAAACAACTAAAACATCTAAACAACTTAAACTCCTACAACAACTAAAACTCCTAAAACAACTAGAACACCTAAACAACTGAAAACACCAGAAACAAGTATAACAACTAAAACAACTACAACAACAAAAAACACCTATAACACATAAAACAACTATAACACCTAAAACAACTATGACACCTATAACAACTATAACACCTAAAAAAACTAAAACAAATACAACAACTAAAACAACTATAACAACTAAAACAACTATAACAACTATAACAACTAAAAGAACTATAACAACAAAAACAACTAAAACAACTGAAACAACTAAAACACCTAAACAACTAAAACAACTTGAACCCCTATAACAACTATAACACCTAAAAACAACAATAACAAATGAAACAACTAAAACAACTAAAACAACTACAACAACCAAAACAACTATAACAACTAAAACACCTAAATTACCTATAGCACCTAGAACAACTAAAACAACTAAAACAACTGAAACAACTAAAACAACTAAACACCTGAAACACCTAGATCACCTACAACAACTAAAACAATTATAACAACTGAAACAACTAAAACAACTATAACAACTATAACAACTAAAACAACTACCACAACGAAATAACTAAAGCAATTAAAACACCCAAACAACTACAACAACTAAAACCCCTAAAGCAACTATAATACCTAAAATAACTATAACACCTAAACAACTATAACACCTAAACCAATATAACACCTATAACAACTAAAACACGTATTACAACTAGAAACACATACAAAAACTGAAACACCTATAACAACTAAAACACCTATAACACCTACAACACCTAAAACACCTATAACACCTATAACAACTAAACAACTAAAACAACTGAAACAACTAAAACAACTATAACAAGTATAACAACTAAAACAACTAAAACACCGAAAACCACAAAAACAACTATAACAACTAGAACAACTAACACAACTTAAACAACTAAAACACCTAGAACAATTAAAACACCTATAACACCTAATAAACACCTAAAGCAACTGAAACAACTAGAACAACTACAACACCTAGAACAACTAAAAACCTAAAACAACTAAAACTCCTATAACAAATAGAACACCTAAAACAACTAAAACACCAGAAACAACTATAACAACTGAAACAACTAAAACAACTAGAACACCTACAACACATTAAACAACTAAAACACACAAAACAACTAGATCACCAATAACAACTGAAACACCTACAACAATATTGACACCTCGACCAACTAAAACACCTATAACAACTAAAACAACTTAAACCACTAAAACAACTAAACACCTAAACAACTAAAACACCTACAGCAACTTAAACAACTATAACAACTATAACAACTATAACAACTCAAACAACTGTAAACAACTAAAACGACTAAAATAACTTAAAAAACCATAACATTTAAAACATCTATAACGACTAGAACACCCAAAACAAGTGAAACACCTAAACAACTTAACACCTAGAACAACCAAAACACCTAAAACAACTAAAACACCCATAACAACTACAACACATAAACAACTATAACACCTAAAACACCTAGAACACCTATAACAACTAAATACCTATGACAACTAAAATAACTTTAACAACTAAATCAACTGAAACAACTGAAACAACTAAAACAACTAAACAACTGAAACAACTAACACGACCAAAACAACTAAAACAACTATAACAACTAAAACAACTAAAACAACTAAACAACTAAACAACTAAAACAACTAAAACACCTAAAACAACTGAAACCCGTAATACAACTAGACACATAAAACAACATAAACACCTAAAACACCTAAACCAACTAAAACACCTAAAAAACTAAAACACCTATAACAACTAAAACACATAATACACCTAAAACACCTAAACACCTGAAACACCTACAACACCTAAAACACCTATAACAACTATAACACATAAAACAACTAAACACCTATAACAACTAAAACACCTAAAACGCCTTAACACCTGGAATACCAGAAACACCTAAAACACCTAAAACAACTGAAACACCTACAGCAACTAGAACACCTACAACAACTATAACACCTAAAACAACTAAAACACCATAAACAACTATCACACATAAAAACAACTATAACATCTTAAACAACAAAATCACCTAAAACAACTAGAACACCTAAAACAACTAGAAAAACACAACAACTTGAACACATAAAACAACTAACACACCAATAACAACTAAAACCTCTATAACAACTAAAACAACTTAACAACTGAAACAACTAACATCTAAAACAACTAAAACAACTAAAACAACTCTAACAACTACAACAACTAAAACAACTAGAACAACTAGAAAAACTAAAACAACTAGAACAACAACAACAACTAAAACAACTAAAACAACTAAAACAACTAAAACAACTACAACAACTAAACAACTAAAACAACTACAACAACTGAAACAACTATAACACCTTGAACACCTAGAACACCTAAACAACTAAAAACACCAGAAACATCTAGAACAACTAGAACACATAATACACCTAAAACACCTAAAACACCTAATACACCTGAAACACCTACAACACCTACAACACCTTTAACAACTAGAACACATAAAACAACTAAAACACCATAAACAACTATAACACATAAAACAACTATAACATCTAAACAACTAAATCACATAAAACAACTAGAACACCTAAAACAACTAATGCTTCAAAAAACAACTTGAACACATAAAACAACTATAACACCTATAACAACTAAAACCCCTATAACAACTAAGACAACTAAACAACTGAAACAACTAACACCTAAAACAACTAAAACAACTAAAACAATTATAACAACTAAAACAACTAAAAAACCAAAACAACTAGAAAAACTAAAACAACTAGAACAACTACAACAACTAAAACAACTAAAACAACTAAAACAACTACAACAACTAAAACAACTAAACAACTAGAACAACTATAACAGCTGAAACAACTAAAACAACTAAACAACTAAACCAACTAAAACAACTGAAAACAACCAAAACAACTAAACAACTAAAGCAACTATTCAACTGAACAAAATAAACATCCAAAAAAACTAAAGCACCTCCAACAATTATAACACATAAAACACCTATAACACCTTGAACACCTGAAACACCTAAAACACCTAAAACACCTAGTAACAACAGGAACACATAAAACAACTATAACACGTAGAAACAACTAAAACAACTACAACAACTAAAACAACTATAAAACCTAAAACAACTAGAAACAACTAAAACAACTAAAACAACTAAAACAACTATAAAACCTCAAACAACAAGAACACCTATAACACCTAGAACCCCTAAAACATTTAAAATACCTATAAACAACTAAAACACCTAAACAACTTCAACTCCTACAACAACTAAATTTACTTAAACAACTAGAACACCTAAACAACTATAAACACAAGAAACAAGTAGAACAACTAAAACAACTAGAACAACCAGAACACCTAAAACACATAAAACTACTATAACACCTAAAACAACTATGACACCTATAACAACTATAACACCTAAAACAACTAAAACAAATACAACAACTAAAACAACTATAACAACAAAAACAACTATAACAACTATAACAACTAAATCAACTAAACAACAAAAACAACTAAAACATCTAAAACACCTTAACAACTAAACAACTAAAACCCCTAAAACAACTATAACACCTAAAAAACAACTAGAACAACTAAAACAACTAAAACAACTAAAACAACTACAACAACTAAAACAACTATAACAACTGAAACACCTAAATTAACTATAACACCTAGTACAACTAAAACAACTAAAACAACTGAAACAACTAAAACAACTAAACACCCGAAACACCTAGATCACCTATACCAACAAAAACAACTATAACAAATGAAACAACTATAACAACTATACAAACTAAACCAACTAAAACACCTAGAACAACAAAAAAACAACTATAACAACTAGTACAACTATAACAACTTAAACAACTAGAACACCTTGAATAACTGGAGCACCTAGAAACACCTAAAAAACACCTAAACAACTGAAACAACTAAAACAACTACAACACCTAAACAACTAAACACCTGAAACACCTAGATCACCTATAACAACTAAAATAATTATAACAACTGAAACAACGAAAACAACTATAACAACTATAACAACTAAAACAACTAAAACAACTAAAACAACAAAAAACAACTAAACATCAAAAACACCTTAACAACTAAAACAACTAAAACCCCTAGAGCAACTATAAAACCTAAAACAACTCTAACACCTAAAACAACTATAACACCCAAACAACTAAAACACCTATAACAACTATAACACGTATAACAACTAGAAACACCTAAACAACTAAAACACCACAAACAACTAAGACACCTCAACAACTAAAACACCTACAACAACTAAAACAACTATAACAACTATAACAACTAAAACAACTCAACAACTGAAACAACTAAAACGAATAAAATAACTTAAACAACTAAAACAACCATAACATTTAAAACACTTATAACGACTAGAACACCCAAAACAACTAAAACACCAGAATCAACTATAACAACTAAAACAACTAAAACAACTAGAACACCTAAAACATATTAAACAACTAAAACACCTAAATCAACTAAACACCTATAACAACTGAAACACCTACAACAACTAAAACACCTAGAACAACTAAAACACCTAAAAAACAACTAAAAAAACTAAAACGCCTAAAACAACTAAAACACCTAAACAACTAAAACACCTACAACAACTAAAACAGCTATAACAACTATAACAACTAAAACAACTCAAACAACTGAAACAACTAAAACGAATAAAATAACTTAAACAACTAAAACAACCATAACATTTAGAACACCTATAACGACTAGAACACCCAAAACAAGTGAAACACCTAAAACAACTTAACACTTAGAACAACTAAAACACCTACAACAACTAAAACACCAATAACAACCATAACACCTAAAACAACTATAATACATAAACAACTATAACACCTGAAACACCAAAACACCTATAACAACTAAAATACCTATAAAAACTAAAACACCTATAACAACTAAATCAACTAATACAACTAAAACAACTAAAACAAATGAAACAACTAAACAACTTAAACAACTAACACAACTAAAACAACTAAAACAACTAAATCAACTAAAACAACTAAAACAACTAGAACAACTAAAACAACTAAAACAACTAAAACAACTAAAACAACTAAACAACTAAAAAAACTAACACAACTAAAACAACTAAAACAACTAAAACAACTAAAACAACTAAAACAGCTCAAACAACTGGAACTTTAAAACACCTAAAACACCTATAACACCTATGACAACTAAAACAATTATAACAACTAAAACAACTATGACAACTATAACAACTAAAACAATTAAACTAACAACAACAACTAAAACAACTAAAACCCCTAAACGACTAGGAAAACTACATCCCCTAAAACAATTATAACACCTAAAACAAATATAACACCATAAACAACTATATTGTTTTAAGTGTTTCAAGTTGTAATACGTGTTTTAGTTGTTTTAGTTGTTCAGTTATTTTAGTTGTTCTAGTTGTTTTAGTTGTTGTAGGTGTTTAAGTTATTATATATATTTTTTTGGTATAGGTGTTTTAGGTGTTTAGGTAATATGGTTGTTATATGTGTTTTAGTTGTTTTGGGTGTTATAGTTGTTTAAGGTGCTGAGTTGTTTTAGTTGTTTTAGTTGTTGCAGGTGTTTTAGGTGTTATAGGTGTTCTAGGTGTTTGTAGGTGTTTTGGTTGTTTATGTGTTTTAGTTTTTTAGGTGTTTTAATTGTTTTTGGTGTTATAGTTGTTATAGGTGTTCTAGTTGTTTTATGTGTTTTAGTTGTTATAGGTGTTTTTTGTTTTTTATGTGTTTCAGTTGTTCTGGGTGTTTTAGTCGTTTAGGTGTTTTAGTTATTATAGTTGTTTTAGTTGTTTTAGTTGTTTTAGTTGTTATTGGTGTTCCAGGTGTTTTAGGTGTTTTAGTTGTTATAGTTGTTTAAGTTGTTTTCGTTGCTTTAGTTGTTGTAGGTGTTATAGTTAATTTAGGTGTTATAGTTGTTTAGTTGTTTTAGTTGTTATAGTTGTTTAGTTGTTTTAGTTGTTTTAGTTGATTTGGTTGATATAAATGTTACAGTTGTTTTGGTTGTTTAAGTTGTTTTAGTTGTAATAGTTGTTATAGGTGTTTTAGTTGTTATATGTGTTTCAGTTGTTTAATTGTTTTGGTTGTTTTAGTTGTTGTAGGTGTTATTGTTGTTGTAGTTGATTTAGTTGTTTAGTTGTTTTAGTTGTTATAGGTGTTATAGTTGATTTAGGTGTTATCGTTGTTCTATGTGTTTGAGGTGTTTTAGTTGTTTAGTTGTTATAGTTGTTTTACTTGTTCCTGGTGTTTTAGTATTTGAAGGTGTTCTGGTTGTTTTAGGAGTTTTAGTTGTTATAGGTGTTATAGTTGTTTTAGGTATTATAGTTGTTTTAGATGTTGTAGTTCTTATAGGTGTTTTAGTTGTTCTAGGTGTTTTAGTTGTTGTAGTTACTTAGTTGTTTTAGCGTTATAGTTGTTTTAGTTGTTTTAGTTGTTTTAGGGGTTATAGTTGTTTAGGTGTTTTAGTTGTTTTAGGTGTTCTAGTTGTCATAGGTGTTTTAGTTGTTATAGGTGTTCTAGTTGTTTTATGTTTTTTGGTGTTCTAGTTGTTTTAGTCGTTTTAGTTGTTAGTTGTTTTAGTTGTTTCTGGTGTTTACGTTGTTATAGGTGTTCTAGTTGTTATAGGAGTTTTAGTTGTTTTAGGTGTTTGAGTTGTTCTAGGTGTTATAGTTTTTATAGGTGTTGCAGTTGTTTATAGTTTTTTTTTAGGTGTTTAAGGTGTTTTATTTGTTTTAGGTGTTCAGTTGTTTTAGTTGTTTTATGTGTTATAATTGTTGTATATGTTGTAGTTGTTTTAGTAGTTATAGGTGTTATAGTTGTTATCGGTGTTTTAGTTGTTTTTAGGTGATCTTGGTGTTTAGGTGTTTCATATGTTATTTTTGTTATATGTGTTGTATGTGTTCTAGTTGTTATAGGTATTTCTGTTGTTATAGGTGTTTTATGTGTTATAGGTGTTATAGTTGTTATAGTTGTTTTATGTGTTGTCGTGGTTTTAGTTGTTTAGTTGTTTTAGGTTTTATAGTTGTTCTAGGTGTTATAGTTGTTATGGGTGTTATCGTTGTTTTAGGTGTTTTGGGTGTTTCAGTTGTTTTAGTTGTTTTAGTTGTTTTAGTTGTTTTAGTTGTTTTAGTTGGTTTAGTTGTTATAGTTGTTTTAGTTGTTCTAGGTGTTTCTAGTTGTTATAGTTGTTTTAGTTGTTTTAGTTGTTCTAGGTGTTTTAGTTGTTTTAGTTGTTATAGTTGCTTTATGTTATATTTGTTTTAGGTGTATCAAGTGTTATAGGTGTTATTGTTGATGTAGGTGTTATAGTTGTTTTAGATGATATAGTTGTTTTATGTGTTCTAGTTGTTTCAGGTGTTTTAGATGTTTTAGGTGTTTAAGTTGTTCTAGATGTTATAGTTATTATATGTGTTTTAGTTGTTTTAGGTCTTCTAGTTGTTGTAGGTGTTTTAGTTGATATAGGTGTTTTAGTTGTTTAGTTTTTTTCTAGTTGTTTTAGGTGATCTAGTTGTTATAGCTGTTCCAGTTGTTTTAGGTGTTTCAGGGTTTTTAGGAGTCATGGTTGTTTTAGTTGTTTTAGGTGTTTTAGTTGATTTAGTTGTTTCAGGTGTTATAGTTGTTTTAGGTGTTTTGGTTGTTTTATTTGTTAGTTGTTTCAGTTGTTTATAGTTGTTTCAGTTGTTCTAGTTGTTTTAGTTGTTATGGGTGTTTTAGGTGGTATAGTTGTTTATATGTGTTTTAGTTGTTTTAGGTGTTTTAGTTGTTATAGGTGTTTTAGTTGTTGTATGTGTTTTAGTTGTTTTCTAGGTGTTTAGTTATTTTAGGTGTTTCAGTTGTTTGTGTTCTAGTCGTTATAGGTGTTTCAGTTGTTATAGTTGTTCTAGCTGTTTAAGTTATTTAAGTTGTTTTATTTGTTTCAGCTGTTTCAGTTGTTATAGTTGTTTTAGTTGTTTTAGGTGTTATAGTTGTTTAGGTGTTTTAGTTGCTTTAGTTGTTTTAGTTGTTTTAGTTGTTTTAGGTGTTTCAGTTGTTATAGGTGTTATAGTTGTTGTAGGTGTTTCAGTTGTTATAGGTGCTTTAGTTGCTTTAGGTGTTTTAGTTTTTTTAGTTGTTATAGTTTATTCTGGTGTTTTAGTTGTTATAGGTGTTCTAGTTGTTACAGGGGTTTTAGTTGTTCTAGGTGTTTTAGTTGTTATAGGTGATGTAGTTGTTATAGGTGTTCTAGTTGTTTTAGTTTTTTTTAGGTGTTTTAGGTGTTATAGTTGTTATTGATGTTCTGGTTGTTAAAGTTCTTCTAGTTGTTCTAGTTGTTTTAGTTGTTTTTGTTGTTGTAGGTGTTTTAGTTGTTTCATTTAATATAGTTGTTATAGTTGTTTTAGTTGTTTTAGGTGTTTTAGTTGTTTAGGTGTTTGAGTTGTTCTTGGTGTTGTAGTTGTTATAGGTGTTCCAGTTGTTTTAGGTGTTTTTTTAGGTGTTTTAGGGGTTATAGTTGTTTTAGGTGTTCTGGTTGTTCAAGTTGTTTTAGTTGTTCTAGTTGTTTTAGTTGTTTCTGTTGTTTCTAGGTGTCATAGTTGTTTAGTTTGTTATAGTTGTTCTGGTTGTTTTAGTTTTTTTAGTTGTTCTAGTTGTTTTAGTTGTTATAGGTGTTCTAGGTGTTCTAGGTGTTTCAGGTGTTTATAGTTGTTTTAGTTGTTACAGTTGTTTTAGTAGTTTTAGATGTTTCAGGTGTTTTAGTTAATTTAGGTGTTTAATGTGTTTTAGTTGTTTCAGTTATGTAGTTGTTTTAGTTGTTTTAGTTGTTTTAGTTGTTATAGTTGTTTTAGTTGTTGTAGTTGTTTTAGTTGTTTTAGTTGTTATAGGTGTTATAGTTGTTAAAGGTGTTTTAGTTGTTTAGTTTTTTTTTAGTTGTTTTTTAGGTGTTTTAGTTGTTGTAGTTGTTGTAGTTGTTTTATGTGATTTAGTTGTTATAGGTGTTATAGTTGTTTTAGGTGTTTTAGTTGTTTGATGTGTTATAGGTGTTTTAGTTGTTTAGTTTTTTTAGTTGTTTTAATTGTTTCTGGTGTTATAGTTGTTTTAGGTGTTCTAGTTGTTTTAGGAGTTTTAGTTGTTTTAGTTGTTAAGTTATTTAAGTTGTTTTAGTTTTATTAGGTAATCTAGTTGTTATAGGTGTTGTAGGTGTTACAGATGTTATAGGTGTTATAGGTGTCTTAGGTGTTTTAGTTGCTTAGGTGTTTAGTTTTTTTAGGTGTTTTCGTTGTAATAGGGGTTTTAGTTGTTAAAGGTGTTTAGTTGTTTTAGTTGTTCGAGTTGTTTTAGTTGTTCAAGTAGTTGTGGTTGTTTTAGTTGTTATTATTGTTTTAGTTGTTTGAGTTGTTATAGTTGTTGTAGTTGTTCTAGTTGTTTTGGTTGTTGTAGGTGTTTTTTTTTGTGTTTAAGTTGTTTTTTGTTGTTATAGTTGTTTTAGTTGTTCAAGTTGTTTTAGGTGTTTAAGTTGTTTAGGTGTTTATGTTGGTTAAGGTGTTTTAGTTGCTATAGGTGTTATAGTTGTTTAGGTGTTCTAGTTGTTTTATGCGTTTTAGGTGTTTAGTTGTTTTAGTTGTTTAGTTGTTTTAGTTGTTTCTGAGGTTTATATTGTTATAGGTGTTCTAGTTGTTTTAGGAGTTCTAGTTGTTTTAGGTTTTATAGTTGTTTTAGGTGATGTAGTTGTTTTAGGTGTTACAGTTGTTATAGGTGTTTTATGTGTTATGTGTGTTTAGTTGTTGTAGTTGTTTTAGTTGTTTCAGGTGTTTTAGTTTTTCATGTGTTCTAGTTGTTATAGGTTCTTAGGTGTTTTAGGTGTTTCAGGTGTTTTAGGTGTTTAGGGTTTCATGTGTTTTGTGTTTTAGTTGTTTTAGGTGTTTAGTTTTTTTAGGTGTTTTAGTGGTTTTAGGTGTTTTATTTGTTCTATGTGTTCTAGTTGTTTTAGGTGTTTTAGTTGTTACATAAGTTATAGTTGTTTTTAGGTGTTTTAGCTGTTTTAGGTGTTTTAGTTGCAGTAGGTGTTTTAGGTGTACCAGGAGTTTAAGGAGTTATAGGTGTTCTATGTGTTTTAAATGTTTAGGTGTTTCAGTTGTTATGGGTGTTTCAGTTGTTGTAGGTGTTTTAGTTGTTATAGGTGTTTTACTTGTTCTAGGTATTTTAGTTGTTCTAGGTGTTATAGTGGTTTAGGTGTTACAGTTGTTTTGGGTGTTTTACTTGTTTAGTTGTTTTAGTTGTTTAAGTTGTTTAGGTGTTTTAGTTGTTTAGGTGTTTTAGTTGTTTTAGTTGTTTTAATTGTTGTAGTTGTTGTAGTTGTTATAGGGGTTTTAGTTGTTGTAGGTGTTTTTGTTTTTTATGTGTTCTAGTTGTTATGGGTGTTTAGTTGTTTTAGGTGTTTTAGTTGTTTTATGTGTTTTAGGTGTTATAGTTGTTCTAGTTGTCTTAGTTTTTCTAGTTGTTTTAGTTGTTTTTGGTGTTATAGTTGTTATAGGTGTTTAAGTTGTTTTAGGAGTTCTAGTTGTTTTAGGTGTTTGAGTTGTTACAGGTGTTTTAGTTGTTGTAGGTGGTTCAGTTGTTCATAGGTTGTATTGGTGTTTAAGGTGTTATAGTTGTTTTAGACTTTTTTAGTTGTTTTAGTTGTTTTAGGTGTTAAGTTGCTTTATTTGTTGTAGTTGTTTTAGTGGTTTTAGGTGTTTTAGTTGTTATAGTTGTTATAGGTGTTCCAGTTGTTTATAGGTGTTATAGGAGTTTTAGGTGTTATAGGTGTTATAGGTGTTTTCTGTGTTATATGTGTTTTAGTTGTTGTAGGTGTTTTAGTTGTTTTAGGTGTTTTAGTTCTTATAGGTGTTTTAGTTTTTTATGAGTTCTAGTTGTTTTAGGTGTTATTGTTGTTTTAGGTGTTCTAGTTGTTTTAGTTGTTTGGTTTTCTTAGTTGCTTAAGTTGCTTTAGTTGTTTAGTTGTTTTAGTTGTTTCAGTTGTTCTAGTTGTTTAGTTGTTTTAGTTGTTTAGTTGTTTTAGTTGTTTCAGTCGTTTTAGGTGTTATAGTTGTTGTAGTTCTGTTAGTTGTTTAGGTGTTTAGGTGTTATAGGTGGTATAGTTGTCATAGGTGTTATAGATGTTCTATGTGTGTTAAAGGTTATAGTTGTTATAGTTTTTTAAATTGTTTTACTTGTTACTGGTGTTTTAGTTGTTATAGGAGTTCTAGTTGTTTTAGGTGTTTTAATTGTTTTAGGGGTTTTAGTTTTCCTTGTTGTTTAGGTGTTTTAGTTGTTTTAGTTGTTGTTGTTGTTGTAATTGTTTTAGTTGTTGTAGTTGTTATAGTTGTTTTAGTTGTTATAGTTGTTATAGTTGTTATACGTGTTCTAGGTGTTTTAGGTGTTTTAGTTGTTTAGTTGTTTCAGCTGTTCTAGGTGTTTTAGGTGTTTTAGTTAATTTCGGTGTTCCAGTTGTTTTAGTTGTTATAGTTGTTGTAGTTGTTTTAGTTGTTTTAGTTGTTTTAGTTGTTATAGATGTCTTAGTTGTTTTACTTGTTTAGTTGTTTTAGTTGTTATAGGGGTTTTAGTTGTTATAGGTGTTTTAGTTGTTTAGTTGTTTTGGTTGTTTTAGTTGTTTTAGTTGTTTTAGGTGTTTTAGTTGTTGTAGTTCTTTTAGTTGTTTAGGTGTTTAGGTGTTATAGGTGTTATAGTTGTTATAGGTGTTATAGTTGTTCTATGTGTTTTAAAGGTTATAGTTGTTATAGTTGTTTTAGTTGTTTTACTTGTTTCTGGTGTTTTAGTTGTTATAGGTGTTCTAGTTGTTTTAGGAGATATAGTTGTTCTAGGTGTTCTAGTTGTTGTAGGTGTTTCAATTGTTTTAGGTGTTTCAATTGTTTTAGGAGTTTTAAATGTTTAGGTGTTTAGTTGTTTTAGGTGTTTTAGTTGTTCAAGTTGTTTAGTTGTTTTGGGTTTTATCGTTGTTCTATATGTTTTAGTTGTTTTAGTTGTTATCGTTGTTTTATTTGTTCCTGGTTTTTTAGTTGTTTAAGGTGTTCTAGTTGTTCTATGTGTTCTAGGTGTTCTAGTTGTTTAGTTGTTTCAGTTGTTGTAGTTGTTTTAGGTGTTTTAGTTAATTTAGGTGTTCCAGTTGTTTTAGTTGTTATAGTTGTTGTAGTTGTTGTAGTTTTTTAGTTGTTATAGTTGTTTTAGTTGTTTTAGTTGATTAGTTGTTTAGTTGTTCTAGTTAATATAGGTGTTTTAGTTGGTATAGGTGTTGTAGTTGTTTAAGTTGTTTTGGTTGTTTTAGTTGATTTAGGTGTTATATTTGTTGTAGTTGTTTTAGTTGTTTAGGTAATTTAGTTGTTATAGGTGTTATAGTTGTTTTAGGTGTTATTGTTGTTTTATGTGTTTTAGGTGTTATAGTTGTTTTAGTTGTTTTAGTTATTTTGCTTGTTTCTGGTGTTGAAGTTGTTCTAGGTGGTCTAGTTGTTATAGGAGTTCTGGTTGTTTTAGGTGTTTGAGTTGTTGTAGGCTCAGTTGTTTTAGGTGTTTAAGTTGTTTTAGGAGTTTTAGTTATTTTAGGTATTATAGTTCTTTAGGTGTTTTAGTTGTTTAAGTTGTTTTAGTTGTTGAAGTTGTTTTAGTTGTTTTAGGTGTTATTGTTGTTTCAGTTGTTTAGGTGTTTAGTTGTTATAGGTGTTATAGTTGTTTTAGGTGTTATAGTTGCTCTATGTGTTCTAAAGGTTATAGTCGTTCTAGTTAATTTACTTGTTTTGGTGTTTTAGTTGTTTTAGGTGTTCTAGTTGTTTAAGGAGTTCTAGTTGTTTTAGGTGTTTTAGTTGTTGTAGGTGTTTTAGTTGTTCTATGTGTTACAGTTGTTTTCGGAGTTCTAGTTGTTTTAGGTGTTCTAGTTGTTTTAGGTGTTTTAGTTGTTTAAGTTGTTTTGGTTGTTGTAGTTGTTTAGTTGTTTAAGGTGTTGTAGTTGTTTTAGTTGTTCCGGTGTTTCTAGTTGTTATAGTTGTTTTATTTGTATTAGGTGTTATAGTTGTTTTAGTTATTGTAGTTTTTTGAGTTGTTTTAGTTGTTCTAGTTGTTCTAGTTGTTAAAGTTGTTTTAGTTGTTTTAGTTGTTGTAGGCGTTTTAGTTGTTTATAGTTGTTTAGGTGTGATAGTTGTTTTAGTGTTTTTTTGTCGTTTCTGTTGTTTTTGTTGTTTTAGTTGTTATAGTTGTTATAGTGGTTCAGTTGTTTTAGTTGTTATAGTTGTTTCAGTTGTTATAGGAGTTGTAGTTGTTTTAGGTTTTGTAGTTGTTCTAGTTGTTTCAGTTGTTTTAGTTGTTATAGTTGTTTTAGTTGTTATGGTTGTTTTGGTTGTTATAGTTGTTTTAGGTGTTATAGTTGTTTTATGTGTTTTGGGTTTTATAGTTGTTATAGTTGTTTCAGTTGTTATACTTGTTTCTGGTGTTTTAGTTGTTCTAGGTGTTCTAGTTGTTTTAGGAGTTCTAGATTTTTTAGGTGTTTAGTTGTTGTAGGTGTTTTTGTTGTTTTAGGTGTTGCAGTTGTTTCAGGAGTTTTAGTTGTTTTAGATGTTGTAGTTGTTTTAGGTGTTTTAGTTGTTCAAGTTGTTTAACTTGTTGTAGTTGTTTTAGTTGTTTTAGGTGTTCTAGTTGTTGTCGTTGTTTTGGTTGTTCTAGTTGTTTAAGTTGTTTTAGTTCTTGTATGTGTTATAGTTGTTATAGTTGGTGTAGTTTTTTTAGTTGTTGTAGGCGTTATAATTGTTTTGTGTTTTAGTTGTTATAGGTGCTTTGGGTGTTGGTGGTGTTTCAGGTGTTTTAGGTGTTTTAGGTGTATTATGTGTTGTAGTTGTTTTAGGTGTTATAGTTTTTTTATGTGTTTTAGTTGTTTTAGGTGTTTTAGTTGTTCTATGTGTTCCAGTTGATATAGGTGTTTTAGTTGTTTTAGGTGTTTTATTTGTTTTAGCTGTTTAGTTTTTTTAGTTGTTGTAGTTGTTTTAGTTGTTTTAGTTGTTTTAGTTGTTTTAGTGTTTTAGTTGTTTGAGCTGTTTTAGTTGTTTTAGTTGTTCTAGTTGTTTTAGTTGTTGTAGGTGTTTTAGTTGTTATCGTTTTTTTTTATTTGGTATAAGTGTTTTAGGTGTTAAGGTGTTATGGTTGTTTAGGTGTTTTAGTTGTTTTAGGTGTTTTAATTGTTTTAGGTTTTATAGTTGTTATAGGTGTTTGAGTTGTTTTAGATGTTTTAGTTGTTTTAGGTGTTATAGTTGATTTAGGTGTTTCAGTTGTTCTGGGTGTTTTAGTCGTTTAGGTGTTTTAGTTCTTATAGTTGTTTTAGTTGTTTAAGTTGTTTTAGTTGTTATAGTTGTTTGAGATGTTTTAGTTGTTTTAGTTGTTCTAGTTGTTAGAGTTGTTATAGGTATTCTAGGTGTTATATGTGTTGTAGGTGGTATAGGGGTTTTAGGTGTTATAGGTGTTTTACTTGTTTTAGGTGTTTTCGTTGTTTTAGGTGTTATAGTTGTTATAGGTGTTATAGTTGTTTAATGTGATATAGTTGTTATACGGGTTTTAATTGTTTTAGTTGTTTAGGTGTTTCTGTTGTTTCTGTTGTTTGTGTTGTTTTAGTTGTTCTAGTTGTTATAGTTGTTATTGTTGTTTTAGTTATTTTAGTTGTTTTAGTTGTTTCAGTTGTTATAGGTGTTGTAGTTGTTATTTGTGTTTTAGTTGTTTAGTTGTTATGGTTGTTTTAGTTGTTTTAGTTGTTGTAGGTGTTATAGTTAATTTAGGTGTTATATTGTTTAGTTGTTTTAGTTGTTGTTGTTGTTTTAGTTGTTTTAAATGTTTTGGTTGTTATAAATGTTATAGTTGTTATAGTTGTTTTAGTTGTTATAGTTGTTATTGGTGTTTTAGTTGTTATATGTATTTTAGTTGTTTAGTTGTTTTGGTTGTTTTAGTTGTTTTAGGTGTTTTTGTAGTTGTAGTTGTTTAGTTGTTTAGGTTTTTTAGTTGTTATAGGTGTTATAGTTGTTTTAGGTGTTATCGTTGTTGTATGTGTTTTAGTTTTTTTAGTTGTTATAGTTGTTTTACTTGTTTCTGTTGTTTTAGTTGTTTAAGGTGTTTTAGTTGTTATAGAAGTTCTAGTTGTTATAGGTATTTTAGTGGTTTAGGTTTTATAGGTGTTTTAGGTGTTTTAATTGTTGTATATGTTCTAGTTGTTATAGGTGTTTTAGTTCTTATAGGTGTTTAGTTGTTCTATGTGTTTTAGTTGTTATAATGTGTTTTAGTTGTTTAGGTGTTTCAGTTGTTTGGGTGTTTTAGTAGTTGTTTTAGTTGTTGTAGTTGTTTTAGTTTTTTTAGTTGTTATAGGTGTTTTAGTTGTTGAAGGTGTTTTATTTGTTTCTGGTGTTTTAGTTGTTATAGGTGTTCTGGATGTTATAGAAGTTTTAGTCGTTTTAGGTGTTTGAGTTGTTTTGAATGTTATAGTTGTTATAGGTGTTGCAGTTGTTTACAGATTTTTAAGGTGTTTAAGGTGTTATAGTTGTTCTAGGTGTTTAGTTGTTATAGTTTTTTTAGGTGTTTTAGTTGTTGTATTTGTTGTAGTTGTTTTAGTGGTTTTGGGGGTTTTATTTGTTATAGGTGTTTTAGTTGTTTTTAGGTGTTCTAGGTGTTTAGGTGTTTCACGTGTTTTACGTGTTATATGTGTTATATGTGTTCTAGTTGTTTAGGTGTTTTAGTGGTTTTAGGTGTTTTAGTTGTTATACGTGTTTTATTTTTCATATGTGTTTCAGTTGTTGTAGGTGTTTTAGTTGTTTTAGGTGTTTTAGTTGTTCTAGTTGTTTAGTTTTTTAGTTGCTTTGGTTGCTTTAGTTGTTTTAGTTGTTATAGTTGTTTCAGTTGTTGTAATTGTTTTAGTTGTTTCAGTTGTTTAGTTGTTTTAGTTGATTCAGTGGTTATAGGTGTTATAGTTGTTATAGGTACTAAAGTTGTTATGGGTGTTATCGTTGTTATAGGTGTTTTAGGTGTTTCAGTTGTTTTAGGTCATTTAGTTAATTTAGTTGTTTTAGTTGTTGTAGTTGTTTTAGTTGTTTTAGTGGTTTTAGTTGTTGTAGTTGTTCTAGTTATTTTAGTTATTTTAGTTGTTATAGTTGTTATAGTTGTTTCAGTTGTTATAGCTGTTTAGTTGTTATTGGTGTTTTTTAGTTGTTATAGTTGTTTTAGTTGTTTAAGTTGTTGTAGTCGTTCTAGGTGTTTCAGTTGTTCTAGTTGTTATAATTGTTTTATGTTATATTTGTTTTAGGTGTTTTAGTTGTAGGTGTTATAGTTGTTGTAGGTGTTTTAGTTGTTTTAGATGTTATAGATGTTATTTGTGTGCTAGTTGTTTCGGGTGATATAGTTGTTAAATGTGTTTTAGTTATTTTAGGTGTTTCAGTTGTTATAGGTGTTTAATTGTTCAAGGTGTTTCAGTTGTTTTGGGTGTTCTAGTCGATATAGGTGTTTTAGTTGTTATAGTTGATATAGTTGTTTAAGTTATTCTAGTTGTTTAATTTGTTGCAGTTGTTTGAGTTGTCATAGTTGTTTTAGTTGTTATAATTGTTTAGTTGTTTTATGTGTTCTAGGTGTTCCAGTTGTTTTAGTTGCTCTAGTTGTATAGTAGTTTCTGGTGTTTTAGTTGTTTTAGGTGTTCTAGTTGTTATAGGGGTTCTAGTTGTTATAGGTGTTCTAGTTGTTTTAGGTGTCGTAGTTGTTATAGGTGTTCCAGTTGTTAAGTTTTTTTTTAGGTGTTTTAGGTGTTATAGTTGTTTTAGGTGTTCTGGTTGTTTAAGTTGTTCTAGTTGTCCTAGTTATTTTAGTTGTTTTTGTTGTTATAGGTGTTTTAGTTGTTTCATTTGTTATAGTTGTTATAGTTGTTTTAGTTGTTTTAGGTGTTTTAGTTGTTTAGGCGTTTAAGTTGTTTTAGGTGTTGTAGTTGTTATAGGTGTTCCAGTTGTTTTAGGTGTTTTTTTAGGTGTGTTAGGTGTTATAGTTGTTTTAGGAGTATGGTTGTTTAAGTTGTTTTAGTTGTTCTAGTTGTTTTAGTTGTTTCTGTTGTTTTTAGGTGTCATAGTTGTTTAATTTGTTATAGTTGTTATGGTTGTTTTAGTTTTTTTAGTTGTTCTAGTTGTTTTAGTTGTTATAGGTGTTCTAGGTGTTCTAGGTGTTTCAAGTTTTTATAGTTGTTTTAGTTGTTACAGTTGTTTTAGTTGTTTTAGATGTTTCAGGTGTTTTAGTTAATTCAGGTGTTTTATGTGTTATAGTTGTTTCAGTTATGTAGTTGTTTTAGTTGTTTTAGTTGTTATAGGTGTTATAGTTGTTAAAGGTGTTTTAGTTGTTTTAGTTGTTGTTGTTTTTAGTTGTTTTTTAGGTGTTTTAGTTGTTGTAGTTGTTGTAGTTATTATAGGTGTTTTAGTTGTTATAGGTGTTATAGTTGTTTTAGGTGTTTTAGTTGTTTTATGTGTTATAGGTGTTTTAGTTGTTTTAGTTTTTTTAGTTGTTTTAATTGTTTCTGGTGTTATAGTTGTTTTAGGTGTTTTAGTTGTTTTAGGAGTTCTAGTTGTTTTAGTTGTTCAAGGTATTTAAGTTGTTATAGTTTTATTAGGTGTTCTAGTTGTTATAGGTGTTGTAGGTGTTATAGACGTTATAGGTGTTATAGGTGTCATAGGTGTTTTAGTTGTTTAGGTGTTGTAGTTGTTTTAGGTGTTTTCGTTGCTTAAGGTGTTACATGTGTTATGTGTGTTTTAGTTGTTGTAGTTGTTTTAGTTGTTTCAGGTGTTTTAGTTTTTCGTGTGTTCTAGTTGTTATAGGTTCTTAGGTGTTTTAGTTGTTTCAGGTGTTTTAGGTGTATAGGTTTTCAGGTGTTTTAAGTTTTAGTTGTTTTAGGTGTTAAGTTTTTTTAGGTGTTTTAGTGGTTTTAGGTGTTTTATTTGTTCTATGTGTTCTAGTTGTTTTAGGTGTTCAAGTTGTTACATGTATTATAGTTGTTTTTAGGTGTTTTAGCTGTTTTAGGTGTTTTAGTTGTTGTAGGTGTTTTAGGTGTACCAGGTGTTTAAGGGGTTTTACGTGTTTTATGTGTTTTAAATGTTTAGGTGTTTTAGTTGTTATGGGTGTTTCAGTTGTTGTAGGATTTTTAGTTGTTATAGGTGTTTTACTTGTTCTAGGTATTTTAGTTGTTCTAGGTGTTATAGTGGTTTAGGTGTTACAGTTGTTTTGGGTGATTTAGTTGTTTAGTTGTTTTAGTTGTTTAAGTTGTTTCATGTTTTGGTTGTTTAGGTGTTTTAGTTGTTTTAGTTGTTTTAGTTGTTGTAGTTGTTGTAGTTGTTATAGGGGTTTTGGTTGTTTTAGGTGTTATAGTTGTTTAGTTGTTCTAGTTGTTATGGGTGTTTGGTTGTTTTAGGTGTTTTAGTTGTTTTATGTGTTTTAGGTGTTATAGTTGTTCTAGTTGTCTTAGTTTTTCTAGTTGTTTTAGTTGTTTTTGGTGTTTAGTTGTTATAGGTGTTCTAGTTGTTTTAGGAGTTCTAGTTGTTTTAGGTGTTTGAGTTGTTATAGGTGTTTTAGTTGTTGTAGGTGGTTCAGTTGTTCATAGGTTTTATTGGTGTTTAAGGTGTTATAGTGGTTTTAGTTTTTTTTAGTTGTTTTAGTTGTTTTAGGTGTTGAGTTGTTTTATTTGTTGTAGTTGTTTTAGTGGTTTTAAGTGTTTTAGTTGTTATAGTAATAAGTGTTCTAGTGGTTTATAGGTGTTTTAGGAGTTTTAGGTGTTAGAGGTGTTATAGGTGTTTTCTGTGTTATATGTGTTTTTGTTGTTGTAGATGTTTTAGTTGTTTTAGGTGTTATAGTTCTTATAGGTGTTTTAGTTTTTTATGAGTTCTAGTTGTTTTAGGTGTTATAGTTGTTTTAGGTGTTCTAGTTGTTTTAGTTGTTTAGTTTTCTTAGTTGCTTAAGTTGCTTTATATGTTTTAGTTGTTTTAGTTGTTTCAGTTGTTCTAGTTGTTTAGTTGTTTTAGTTGTTTAGTTGTTTTAGTTGTTTCAGTCGTTTTAGGTGTTATAGTTGTTATAGGTATTTTGGTTGTTTTAGGTGTTTTACGTGTTTTAGGTGTTATAGTTGTTATAGTTGTTTTATGTGTTTAGTTGTTAGAGTTGTTTAGGTGTTATAGTTGTTTCAGGTGATATAGTTGTTTTAGGTGTTTTACGTGTTTCAGTTGTTGTAGGTGTTATAGTTGTTTAGGTGTTTTCGTTGTTTTAGGTGTTTCATTTGTTTTAGGTGTTATACATGTTTCAGGTGTTTTAGTTGTTTCAGGTGTTGCAATTGTTTTAGGTGTTCTAGTTGCTTTAGTTGCTTTAGTTGGTTTAGTGTTTTAGTTGTTTCAGTTGTTTTAGTTGTTTTAGTTGTTTTAGTTGTTTGAGTTGTATTAGTTTTTTTAGTTGTTTTAGGTGCTTTAGTTGTTTTGGTGTTATAGTTGTTGTAGGTGTTTTAGGTGTACTAGATGTTTAAGGGGTTATAGGTGTTCTATGTGTTGTAGTTGTTTATGTGTTTTAGTTGTTTTGGGTGTTTCAATTGTTTTAGGTGTTATAGTTGTTAATGGTGTTTTAGTTGTTCGTGGTATTTTAGTTGTTTCAGGTGTTTTAGTTGTTTTATATGTTCTAGGTGTTTTAGTTGTTCTACTTGTTTTTAGTTGTTCAATTTTTTTTCGGTGTTTTAGTTGTTATAGGTGTTCTAGTTGTTAGAGGAGTTTTAGTAGATTTAGGTGTTGAGTTGTTTTAGATGTTTTATTTGTTGTGGGTGTTTTAGTTGTTCATAGGTTTTATAGGTGTTTAAGGTGTTTTAGTTGTTTTAGGTGTTTATAGTTGTTTTAGTTGTTTTAGGTGTTTAGTTGTTCTATTTGTTGTAGTTGTTTAAGTGGTTTTAGTTGTTTTAGGTGTTGTAGTGGTTTTAATTGTTTAGTTTTCTTAGTTGCTTTATTTGCTTTAGTTGCTTTAGTTGTTTTAGTGTTATAGTTGTTTCAGTTGTTTTAGTTGTTTTAGTTGTTTTAGTTGTTTATTTGTTTTAGATGTTTCAGTCGTTTAGGTGTTATAGTTGTTATAGGTATTATGGTTGTTATAGGTGTTATAGGTGTTTTAGGTGTTATAGTTGTTATAGGTGTTTCAGTTGTTTTATGTGTTATAGTTGTTTTAGTTGTTTTAGTTGTTTTAATTGTTTGAGTTGTTTTAGTTGTTATAGTTGTTTCAGTTGTTTTAGTTGTTTTAATTGTTTTAGTTGTTTTAATTGTTAAAGGTGTTTTAGTATTTCAAGTTGATTTAGTTGTTTTAGGTGTTATTGTTGTTTTAGGTGTTTTAGTTGTTATAGGTGTTTTAGTTGTTTAGTTGTTTTAGTTGTTTCAGTTGTTGTAATTTTTTAGTTGTTGTAGCTGTTCTAGTTGTTTTAGTTGTTCTAGTTGTTTAGGTGTTTCAGGTGTTATAGTTTTTTTTGTTGTTTTAGTTGTTGTAGTTGTTTTAGTTGTTTCAGTTGTTTTAGTTGTTTTAGTTGTTGTAGTTGTTTCAGTTGTTTTAGTTGTTTCAGTTGATGTAGTTGTTCTAGTTGTTTTAGTTTTTGTAGTTGTTTAGTTGTTTAGTGGTTTTTCGGTGTTTCAGTTGTTGTAGTTGTTATAGTTGTTATAGTTGTTTTAGTTGTTCTAGTTGTTATCGTTGTTTCAGTTGTTATAGGTGTTCTAGGTGTTTAAGGTGTTTTAGGTGTTATAGGGGTTATAGGTGTTATAGGTGTTTTATTTGTTTTAAGTGTTTCAAGTTGTTTTACGTGTTTTAGTTGTTATAGGTGTTCTAGTTGTTTTAGGCGTTATAGTTGTTTTCTGGTGTTATAGTTGTTTAGGTGTTATAATTGTTTTAGAGGTTTTAGTTTTCCAAGTCGTTTAGGTGTTTTAGTTGTTTAGTTGTTGTTGTTAGTTTAATTGTTTTAGTTGTTATAGTTGTTATAATTGTTTAGTTGTTATAGTTGTTTCAGTTGTTATAGGTTTTCTAGGTGTTTTAGGTGTTTTAGTTGTTGTAGTTGTTTTAGTTGTTTCAGCTGTTTTAGTTGTTGTAGGTGTTCTAGTTAATTTCGGTGTTCCAGTTGTTTTAGTTGTTATAGTTGTTGTAGTTGTTTTAGTTGTTGGAGGTGTTATTGTTGTTATAGATGTTTTAGTTGTTTAGTTGTTTCGGTTGTTTTAGTTGTTTTAGTTGTTATAGGTGTTTTAGTTGATGTAGATGTTTTAGTTGTTTAGGTGTTTAGTAGTTATAGGTGTTATAGTTGTTTTAGGTGTTATAGTTGTTCTATGTGTTTCAAAGGTTATAGTTATTATAGTTGTTTTAGTTGTTTTAGTTGTTTCTGGTGTTCTAGTGGTTTTAGGTGTTCTAGTTGTTTTAGGAGTTCTAGTTGTTTTAGGTGTTCTAGTTGTTGTAGGTGTTTCAGTTGGTTTAGGTGTTTCAGATGTTTTAGGAGTTTTAAATGTTTAGGAGTTTTAGTTGTTTTGGGTGTTTTAGTTGTTTAAGTTGGGTTAGTTGTTGTAGTTGTTTTAGTTGTTTTAGGTGTTTTGGTTGTTATAGTTGTTTTAGTTGTTCTAGTTTTTTTAGTTGTTTATGTGTTTTAGTTAATTTAGGTGTTATAGTTGTTACAGTGGGTGTAGTTGTTGTTGTTGTTTTAGTTGTTTAATTGTTTTGGTTGTTATAAATGTTTGAGTTTTCTAGCTGTTTTAGTTGTTTTAGTTGTTATAGGTGTTTTAATTGTTATATTTACTTTAATTGTTTAGTTGTTTGGTTGTTTTATTTGTTCTAGGTGTTTTTGTTGTTGTAGTTGTTCTAGTTGTTGTAGGTGTTTTAGTTGTTATAGGTGTTATAGGTGTTCTGGGTATTATCGTTTTTTATGTGTTTAGTTGTTCAAGTTGTTATCGTTGTTATACTTGTTCTTGGTGTTATAGTTGTTTAAGGTGTTCTAGTTGTTCTATGTGTTTCAGGTGTTTTAGTTGTTTAGTTGTTATAGTTGTTGTAGTTGTTTTCGTTTTTTAGTTGTTATAGTTGTTATAGTTGTTATAGTTGTTTAGTTGTTCTAGTTGTTTTAGTTGTTATAGGTGTTTTAGTTGTTATAGGTGTTTTAGTTGTTTTAGTTGTTTTGGTTGTTTTAGTTGATTTAGGTGTTATAGGTGTTTTAGTTGTTTTAGTTGTTTTGGTTGTTTTAGTTGATGTAGGTGTTATAGTTGTTGTAGTTGTTTTAGTTGTTTAGGTGCTTTAGTTGTTATAGGTGTTATAGTTGTTTTAGGTGTTATAGTTGTTCTATGTGTTTTAGGTGTTATAGTTGTTATAGTTGTTTCAGTGGTTTTACTTGTTTCTGGTGTTTTAGTTGTTCTAGGTGTTCTAGTTGTTATAGGAGTTCTGGTTGTTTTAGGTGTTTGAGTTGTTGTAGGTGTTTAGTTGTCTCAGGTGTTGCAGTTGTTTTAGGAGTTTTAGTTGTTTTAAGTGTTTTAGTTGTTTAGGTGTTTTAGTTGTTTAGGTGTTTTAGGTGTTATATGTGTTTTAGGTGTTGTAGTTGTTTCTAGGTGTTATAGTTAATTTAGGTGTTATAGTTGATTTAGTTGTTTTAGTTGTTTAAGTTATTTAGTTGTTTTAGTTGTTATAGTTGTTTTAGTTGTTTTAGTTGTTTTAGTTGTTTTAGTTCTTTTAGTTGTTTAGTTGTTTTAGTTGTTTTGGTGTTATAGTTGTTTAGTTGTTTAGGTGTTTAGTTGTTATAGGTGTTATAGTTGTTTTAGGTGTTATAGTTGTTCTATGTGTTCTGAAGGTTATAGTTGTTTAAGTTGTTATACTTGTTCCTGATGTTTTAGTTGTTTTAGTTGTTTTAGTTGTTCTATGAGTTCTATGTGTTCTAGGTGATTTAGTTGTTTAGTTGATATAGTTGTTATACTTGTTTCTGGTGTTCTAGTATTTTAAGGTGTTTTGGTTGTTTTAGGAGTTTTAGTTGTTATAGGTGTTATAGTTGTTGTATGTGTTATAATTGTTTTAGGTGTTATAGTTGTTTCAGGTGTTTTCGTTGTTATAGGTGTTTTAAGTGTACTAGGTGTTTAAGGTGGTTTATGTGTTTCATGTGTTATAGTTGTTGAGGTGTTTTAGTTGTTTTGGGTGTTTCAGTTGTTCTAAATGTTTTAGTTCTTATAGGTGTTCTAGTTGTTCTAGGTGTTTTAGTTGTTTTAGGTGTTGTAGTTGTTTAGGTGTTTTAGTTGTTTGGGTGTTGTAGTAGTTGTTTTAGTTGTTGTAGTTGTTTTAGTTGTTGTAGTTGATATAGTTGTTTTAGTTGTTTAGGTGTTTTAGTTGTTGTTGTTGTTTAGTTGTGTTAGCGTTATAGTTGTTTTAGTTGTTTTAGTTGTTTTAGGGGTTTTAGTTGTTTAGGTGTTTTAGTTGTTTTAGGTGTTCTAGTTGTTATAGGTGTTTTAGTTGTTCTAGGTGTTCTAGTTGTTTAATGTGATTAGGTGTTCTAGTTGTTTCAGCCGTTTTAGTTGTCTTAGTTGTTTCTGGTGTTTAAGTTGTCATAGGTGTTTTAGTTGTTATTGGAGTTGTAGTTGTTTTAGGTGTTTGAGTTGTTATAGGTGTTAAAGTTGTTATAGGTGTTGCAGTTGTTTATAGGTATTTTGGGGGTTCAAGGTGTTTTAGTTGTTTTAGGTGTTTAGTTGTTTTAGTTATTTTATGTGTTATAGTTGTTGTATTTGTTGTAGTTGTTTTGGTAGTTATAGGTGTTTTAGTTGTTATAGGTGTTTTAGTTGTTTTTAGGTGTTCTAGGTGTTTAGGTGTTTCATGTGTTTTATGTGTTATATGTAATGTATGTGTTTGAGTTGTTTTAGGTGGTTTAGTGATTTTAGGAGTTCTAGTTGTTATAGGTGTTTTATTTGTTTTATATGTGTTTCAGTTGTTTAAGGTGTTATAGTTGTTTTAGGTGTTCTAGTTGTATGAGTTGTTTAGTTTTTTTAGTTGCTTTGGTAGCTTTAGTTGTTTTAGTTGTTAAAGTTGTTTCAGTTGTTATAGTTGTTTTAGTTGTTTTAGTTGTTTAGTTGTTTTAGTTGTTTCAGTCGTTTTAGGTGTTATAGTTGTCATAGGTATTTCAGTTGTTATAGGTGTTTTAGGTGTTATAGGTGCTATAGTTGTTATAGTTGTTTTATGTGTTGTAGTTGTTTCAGGTGTTTAGTTGTTTTAGGTGTTATAGTTGTTCTAGGAGTTATAGTTGTTATGGGTGTTATCGTTGTTCTAGGTGTTTTAGGTGTTGCAGTTGTTTTAGTTGTTTTAGTTGGTTTAGTTGTTTAATTGTTTTGGTTGTTATAAATGTTTGAGTTTTCTAGCTGTTTTAGTTGTTTTAGTTGTTATAGGTGTTTTAATTGTTATATTTACTTTCATTGTTTTGTTGTTTGGTTGTTTTATTTGTTCTAGGTGTTTTTGTTGTTGTAGTTGTTCTAGTTGTTGTAGGTGTTTTAGTTGTTATAGGTGTTATAGGTGTTCTGGGTATTATCGTTTTTTATGTGTTTAGTTGTTCAAGTTGTTATCGTTGTTTTACTTGTTCTTGGTGTTATAGTTGTTTAAGGTGTTCTAGTTGTTCTATGTGTTCCAGGTGTTTTAGTTGTTTAGTTGTTATAGTTGTTGTAGTGGTTTTCGTTTTTTAGTTGTTATAGTTGTTATAGTTGTTATAGTTGTTTTAGTTGTTCTAGTTGTTTAGTTGTTATAGGTGTTTTAGTTGTTATAGGTGTTTTAGTTGTTTTAGTTTTTTTGGTTGTTATAGTTGATTTAGGTGTTATAGTTGTTGTAGTTGTTTTAGTTGTTTTGGTGCTTTAGTTGTTATAGGTGTTATAGTTATTTTAGTTGTTATAGTTGTTCTATGTGTTTTAGGTGTTATAGTTGTTATAGTTGCTTTAGTGGTTTTACTTCTTTCTGGTGTTTTAGTTGTTCTAGGTGATCTAGTTGTTATAGGAGTTCTGGTGGTTTTAGGTGTTTAAGTTGTTGTAGGTGTTTAGTTGTCTCAGGTGTTGCAGTTGTTTTAGGTGTTTTAGTTGTTTTAAGTGTTTTAGTTGTTTAGGTGTTTTAGTTGTTTAGGTGTTTTAGGTGTTGTATGTGTTATAGGTGTTGTAGTTGTTTCTAGCTGTTATAGTTAATATAGGTGTTATAGTTGATTTAGTAGTTTTAGTTGTTCAAGTTATTTAGTTGTTTTAGTTGTTATAGTTGTTTTAGTTGTTTTAGTTGTTTTAGTTGTTTTAGTTGTTTTAGTTGTTTTAGTTGTTTAGTTGTTTTAGTTGTTTTGGTGTTATAGTTGTTTTAGTTGTTTAGGTGTTTAGTTGTTATAGGTGTTATAGTTGTTTTAGGTGTTAAAGTTGTTTTAGTGTTTTTAAAGGTTATAGTTGTTTTAGTTGTTATACTTGTTCCTGGTGTTTTAGTTGTTTAGTTGTTCTAGTTGTTTTAGGAGTTCTATGTGTTTTAGGTGTTTTAGTTGTTTAGTTGATATAGTTGTTATACTTGTTTCTGGTGTTTTAGTATTTTAAGGTGTTTAGGTTGTTTTAGGAGTTTTAGTTGTTACAGGTGTTATAGTTGTTGTATGTGTTATAGTTGTTTTAGGTGTTATAGTTGTTTCAGGTGTTTTCGTTGTTATAGGTGTTTTAAGTGTAATAGGTGTTTAAGGTGGTTTATGTGTTTCATGTGTTATAGTTGTTGAGGTGTTTTAGTTGTTTTGGGTGTTTTAGTAGTTGTTTTAGTTGTTGTAGTTGTTTTAGTTGTTGTAGTTGTTATAGTTGTTAAAGTTGTTTCAGGTGTTTTAGTTGTTGTTGTTGTTTAGTTGTTTTGGCGTCATAGTTGTTCAGTTGTTTAGTTTTTTTAGTGGTTTTAGGGGTTTTAGTTGTTTAGGTGTTTTAGTTGTTTAAGGTGTTCTAGTTTTTATCTAGTTGTTATAGGTGTTTTAGTTGTTCTAGGTGTTCTAGTTGTTTAATGTGATTAGGTGTTCTAGTTGTTTCAGTCGTTTTAGTTGTTTAGTTGTCTTAGTTGTTTCTGGTGTTTAAGTTGTTATAGGTGTTATAGTTGTTATAGGAGTTGTAGTTGTTTAGGTGTTTGAGTTGTTATAGGTGTTAAAGTTGTTATAGGTGTTGCAGTTGTTTATAGGTTTTTTAGGGGTTCAAGGTGTTCTAGTTGTTTTAGGTGTTTAGTTGTTTTAGTTGTTTTATGTGTTTTAGTTGTTGTATTTGTTGTAATTGTTTTGGTGGTTATAGGTGTTTTAGTTGTTATAGGTGTTTTAGTTGTTTTTAGGTGTTCTAGGTGTTTGGGTGTTTCATGTGTTGTATGTGTTATATGTAATGTATGTGTTTGAGTTGTTTTATGTGTTTTAGTGATTTTAGGAGTTCTAGTTGTTATAGGTGTTTTATTTGTTTTATGTGTTTCAGTTGTTTAAGGTGTTTTAGTTGTTTTAGGTGTTTAGTTGTTTTAGTTATTTTATGTGTTATAGTTGTTGTATTTGTTGTAGTTGTTTTAGTTGTTAAAGTTGTTTCAGTTGTTATAGTTGTTTTAGTTGTTTTAGTTGTTTAGTTGTTTTAGTTGTTTCAGTCGTTTTAGGTGTTATAGTTGTTATAGGTATTTCAGTTGTTATAGGTGTTTTAGGTGTTATAGGTGTTATAGTTGTTATAGTGGTTTTATGTGTTGTAGTTGTTTTAGGTGTTTAGTTGTTTTAGGTGTTATAGTTGTTCTAGGAGTTATAGTTGTAATGGGTGTTATCGTTGTTCTAGGTGTTTTAGGTGTTTCAGTTGTTTTAGTTGTTTTAGTTGGTTTAGTTGGTGCAGTTGTTATAGTTGTTATTGTTGTTCAAGTTGTTTTTGGTGTTTCTAGTTGTTATAGTTGTTATAGTTGTTTTAGTTGTTCTAGGTGAGTTAGTTGTTTGAGTTGTTATAGTTGGTATATGTCATATTTGTTTCAGATGTTTTAGTTGTTATAGGTGTTATTGTTGTTGTAAGTGTTTTAGTTGTTTTAGATGTTATAGTTGTTCTATGTGTTCTAGTTGTTTCAGGTGTTATAGTTGTTTAGGGTGTTGTAGTTGTTTCAGGTGTTTTAGTTGTTTTAGGTGTTCAAGTTGATATAGGTGTTTTAGTTGTTTAGTTTTTTTCTAGTTGTTTTAGGTGATTTAGTTGTTGTAGCTGTTCCAGTTGTTTTAGGTGTTACAGGGTTTTTAGGAGTCTGGTTGTTTTAGTTGTTTCAGGTGTTTTAGTTGTTCTAGTTGTTTTAGTTGTTGTAGTTGTTTTATGTTATATTTGTTTCAGGTGTTTTAGTTGTTATAGGTGTTATTGTTGTTGTAAGTGTTTTAGTTGTTTTAGATGTTATAGTTGTTCTATGTGTTCTAGTTGTTTCAGGTGTTATAGTTGTTTAAGGTGTTGTAGTTGTTTCAGGTGTTTTAGTTGTTTTAGGTGTTTAAGTTGATATAGGTGTTTTAGTTGTTTAGTTTTTTTCTAGTTGTTTTAGGTGATTTAGTTGTTGTAGCTGTTCCAGTTGTTTTAGGTGTTACAGGGTTTTTAGGAGTCTGGTTGTTTTAGTTGTTTCAGGTGTTTTAGTTGTTATAGGTGTTCTATTTGTTATAGGGGTTTTAGTTGTTCTAGGTGTTTTAATTGTTATAGGTGTTGTAGTTGTTTTAGTTATTTTAATTGTTTAGGCGTTTTAGTTAATTTAGGTGTTATAGTTGTTTTAGTGGTTTTAGTTTTTGTGGTTGTTTTAGTTGTTTTAATTGTTATGATTGTTATAAATGTTTGAGTTTTTATAGCTGTTTTAGTTGTTTGTAGTTGTTATAGGTGTTTTAATTGTTATCTGTACTTTAATTGTTTAGTTGTTTGGTTGTTTCAGTTGTGTTAGGTGTTTCTGTAGTTGTAGTTGTTCTAGTTGTTTTGGGTGTTTCAGTTGTTATAGGTGTTATAGTTGTTTTGGGTATTATCGTTGTTCTATGGGTTTTAGTTGTTTTAGTTGTTATCGTTGTTTTATTTGTTCCTGGTGTTTTAGTTGTTTAAGGTGTTCTAGTTGTTCTATGTGTTTTAGGTGTTCTAGTTGTTTAGTTGTTTCAGTTGTTGTAGTTGTTTTAGGTGTTTTAGTTAATTTAGGTGTTCCAGTTGTTATAGGTGTTTTAATTGTTATAGGTGTTGTAGTTGTTTTAGTTGTTTTGGTGGTTTTAGTTGATTTAGGTGTTATAGTTGTTGTAGTTGTTTTAGTTGTTGTAGTTTTTTTAGTTGTTTTAGGTGTTATTGTTGTTTTAGTTGTTTAAGTGTTTAGTTGTTACAGGTGTTATAGTTGTTTTAGGTGTTAGAATTGTTCTATGTGTTTTAAAGGTTATAGTACTTCTAGTTGTTTTACTTGTTTTGGTGTTTTAGTTGTTTTAGGTGTTGAAGTTGTTTAGTTGTTCCAGTGTTTCTAGTTGTTATAGTTGTTTTAGTTGTATTAGATGTTCTAGTTGTTTTTAGTTGTTGTAGTTTTTTTAGTTGTTTTAGTTGTTCTAGTTGTTCTAGTTGTTCTAGTTGTTCCAGTTGTTTTAGTTG
>SDVV010000226.1:0-35911 GCA_016164225.1 Gammarus roeselii | reverse complement strand
GGGATGGCGGCACGTTATACGGTAGAGGTCGTCCTATCGGTCTTTGGTACCGAGTGCGGGAAACAAAGTTTGAGCCAGTGTTATGCATGTATATTGGCCGGGCGAACGGTTGTTTGCTGCTCATAGGACGTTCTTGAAATTTTTCGTCCATGCTCTCATTGAGCGTCTCGCTTTCGATTCGCCTCATTTTCGTCACGAAATCGTCCACTGTGTCTGGTTCGAAGTCCGATGGAATATTTTTTAACAGTTGAGATTTTATGTTTGAAAACAGAATCCCTAAGAAAATGCTTATGCCGTAAGCTTTTGGGTCACTGATTTTCCAATCATCACCGTGCAAATCCTGCCAGCTGGTAAGTAAACGAGTGTTGAAGCTAGATACACATTCGTCAGGTTTTTGTTGCATTGCCAGTATTTTTCCCATAGCGACATGACGGCGCATAGTAGTGCCGTTTTGCTTTTTGAGCCACTCACTCAAGTGAGCAATAGTTTCCAACTCGCTTTGGTACAGAATATACTTGTCCCACACTGGCCCCCTTAGGCTACATTTCAGGTATTTAAGTTGAAGAGCTTCATCATCAGTTTCTAACGAGACACGAGACATGAAGTGTTTTAAAAAATGTACTACGTCTCCAGTCCCGTCATAAAAGGGTAACGTGTCATGATGGCCTAGACAGGGACTGTTTGCCATTTTGGTCTTTATTTATGTTTAAACACGGCAGTTGTGAATTTGAACTCGTTAAAGTAATTTTCGTTTAAAGAGATATCTCGACACCAAATGGAAAACACAATTCATCCACCATTTTTTTTAACACTTCGCTATAAAATATAATTTTCACACACCATACACGTAATATAACAATACACAAAATGTTCTAATGCACGAAAATGTAAAAAAATACTACCAAACCATTAATTTATACATATTCACTGACAATTTAAATACTTAATTAATTTACGGGCAGCGTGGCCGAGTGGTCTAAGGCGCTGGATTTAGGCTTCAGTCTCTCAGGAGGCGTGGGTTCGAATCCCACCGCTGCCACCAAATGTTGTGAGTTTCTTACTATTGACCTCCTAATGAATAATTTGGGTAACTAAGACATAAATAAAACACTCACAATGGCTACAGTTCTTTAATCAACAAGTCAGTGAAATCCTAACATACTCTACGATAAAGGGATCAAAGATCCTACACCAATACTCAACTTTAGGTCCTTCTGCGGTGGCCGCCCGTGTTGGTCTACTTTGTCCGCTCTGCCCTTGACTAACTGTACCCAATCACTAAAAATCTTACAAAAAAGGGAGGCGCTTCGCGTTAATGTTTGAGAGTGGAATTGTCCAATGAGAAAAGCTCGTCTTTTAGCTAACGGCTAAAGGGCGTGTCCTCGGATTTACTGGTGTCCCATTGGCACCCAAGTTATTTTATTCTTTTTATAAGTAACACATGGCCCTCATACAATTCTAAAGCAGGCACCGAAATGCTGACCATTCCACTTGTTGTACAGGCACAAAAGGCATACACTTACAAAGGCTCTCGTCTACGTAACCTAACCTGGGACAGACGTTATCCTAACAGACACAAGAAATGCCGACGTCTCCACTTAATTGACAGGCACAAATGACCTACACTTACAACAGTTCTCGTGTGAGTAGAAGAAATACACAAAACGTACAGACTTAAAACTAGGCATCAATGTAGATATCAACACAACGGAGTTATTTAGTACAACAAAACTATCCTACGCTTACAGGAGTACAGTTTGGAATCCTACCCAGGGCCCGTAGTCGCTGGCAGCAGCGACTTTACATGAATATATATAAACCGATATGCAAAGTGTATAACAAAACAACCAAAACAACTAAACACCCATAACACATACAACACCTGAAACAACTGGAACACCTTAAACAACTTGAACACCTAAAACACATACAACACCTAAGCACATAAAACACCTAAACAACTAAAACACCCACAAACACCTAAAACACCTGGAACAACTAAAACACCTGAAACAACTACAACAACTAGAACAACTAAAACAACTAAAACAACTAAAGCAACCTAAACACCTAAAACAACTAAAACACCTGAAACACCTATAACACCTAAAACGACTACAACACCTTGAACACCTATAGCACCTATAAAACATAAAACACATAAAACAACTACAACACCTAAAAAAACTATAACAACTAAAACAACTAAAACAACTAGAGCAACCTTAACATCTAAAACAACTATAACAACTGAAACAACTAAAACAACTGAAACAAATAAAACAAATAAAACAACCAATCAACTGAAACACCCATAACACATAAAACACCTATAACAACTGGAACACCTAAAACAATTAGAACACTTAAAACACATAAAACACCTCAGCCCATGAAACACCTATACACCTAAAACACCTATAACACCTATGACAACTAAAACAACTAGAACAACAACAACAACAACTACAACAACTAAAACAACTAAAACCCCTAAATAACTAAACAACTACAACAACTAAAACAACTAGAACACCTATAACTCCTAGAACAACTAAAACAACTGAAACAACTAAAACAACTAAAACAATTAAACAACTAAACAACTAAAACAACTAAAACAACTAAAACACCTAAACAACTATAACACCTGAATCAACTAGAAAACATGAAACACCTCGAACACCTAAACCAACTGAAACACCTAAACCACCTAAAACACCTATAACAATTCTAACACCTAAAACCTCTATATTACCTAAAACACCTAAAACAACTATAACAACTAAAACAACTAAAACAACTATAACCACTATAACACATAAAACAACTTAAACAAATGAAACAACTACAACACCTAAAACAACTAGAACACATAGAACAACTAAAACATCTAAAATTACTATAACACTTAAACAACTATAACAACTAAAACAACTATAACACCTACAACAACTAAACACCTAAAACACCTAAAACACCTAAAACAACTAGAACACCGAAACACCTTGAACAACTAAAACACCTAAAACCCCTTGAACAACTAAAACAACTAAAACAAATAAAAAGACAAGATTAACTAAACAACTAGAACAACTAAAACAACTAAAACACCTAGAACACCTAAAACAACTAAAACACCCAAACCAACTGGAACAACTAATCCAACTAAACACATAAACCACCTGAAAACACACCTAAAACAACTAAACACTTGAAACACCTAACACTTATAACACCTATAACACCTAAAACACCCAAAACACATAAAAACAACTGAAACACCAATAAGAAACTAGAACACCTATAACCCCTAAAACACCTATAAACACTTATAAGCCCCTAAAACACCTTAAACAACTAGAACAACTGAAACACCTGAAACACCTACAACAACTAAAACACCTAGAACCACTAGAAGAACTGAAACAACTAGAACAAATATAACACCTAAAACACCCACAACAACTACAACACCTAGAACAACAGGAACAACTAAAACAACTAGAACAACTAAAACACCTAAACGAACTATAACACCTTAACCAACTGAAACACCTAAACCAACTAGAACACCTAAACCAACTGAAACACCTAACCAACTATAACACATAAACCACCTAAACACCTAGGATAACTAAACCACCTAGAACAACTAGAACCCCTAAAACAACTAAACAACTTAAACAACTAAAACTACTAAAACACCTGCAACAACTAAACACTTAAAACACCTATAACACCTATAACCACTAAAACATTCGAACACCTGAACACCTAAAACACCTAAAACACCTTAAACACCTATAACAACGAGAACAACTAGAACACATATAACAACTAAAACACATACAAACACTTAAAACAAATAAAACACCTAAAACACCCACAACAACTATAACAACTTAAACACCTAAAGCTACTAGAACACCTAGAAATCCTAAAACTACTACAACACATGAAAGAACTAAAACACCTACAACAACTAAAACACCTACAACAACTAAAACACCTTTAACAACTACAACACCTATAGCACCTAAAACAACCATAACACATAGACAACTAAAACACCTATAACAACTATAACACATAAAACACCTAAAACACCTAAACCAACTGAAACACCTAAACCAACTACAACATCTAATCCAACTACAACACCTAAACCAATTAAAACACCTAAACCAATTAAAACACCTGAACCAACTAAAACAACTAAACAACTTAAACAACAAAAACACCTAGAACACCTAGAACATATAAAACACCTAAAACACTTACAACAACTATAACACATATAACACCTAAACACCTAAAACAACTAAAACAGCTATAGCGACTGAAACACCTAAACAACTAAAACACATATAACACCTGAAACACCCATAACAACTAAAATACCTAAAAAAACAACTAAACACCAAAAACATCTAGAACACCTGAAGCAACTAAAACACCTTAGACAAATAAAACACCTAAAACACCTAAACACCTTAAATAACTAAAACACCTATAACACCTAAAACAACTAGAACATCTTAAACCACTATAAAAACTAAAACAACTAGAACACAAAAAACAACTAGAAAAACTAAAACAACTAAAACAACTACAACAACTAGAACACCTAAAAAAACTATAAACACCTAAAACAACTAGAACACCTAGAGCAACTAAAACACCGTAAACAACTAGAACATCTAAAACACCTAAAACACCTAAACAACTATAACACCTATAACACCTAGAACAACTATAACGACTAAAACAACTATAACAACTAAAACAACTAGAACACATAAAACAACTTGAACAACTAAAACAACGAAAACAACTACAACACCTGAAAAAACACTAAAGAAACACATATAACACCTGAATCAACTATAAAACCTATAACACCTGAACCAACTAAAACACCTAAACCAACTAAAACAACTAAAACAACTATAACAACTAAAACAAGTATAACACCTATAACAACTACAACACCTAAAACAACTAAAACAATAAAACAACTAAACAACTATAACACCTAGAACACCTAAAACACATAAAACACCTAAAACACCTATACAACCTAAAAAAACCTACAACACCTAGAACACCTATAACACCTTTAACACCTAAAACAACTATAACAACTAAACCACATAAAACACCTAAACACATAAACCAACTAAATCACCTAAGCCACCTAGAACACCTAAATCAACCTAAACACCTAAACACCTAAGCACCTAAGCAACTAAACCACCTAAAATACCTAAACAACTATAACACAAAAAAACAACTAAAAACAACTAAACACCTAAAACAACTAGAACACCCAGAACAACTGGAACACCTAGAACAACTAGAACACCTAAAACAAGTACAACACAATAAACAACTCAACACCAAAAACACCAACAACAACTAAAACACCTATAACAACTAAAACACCAACAACCACTAGAACACCTTGAACCACTAAAACAGCTAAACCACCTAAAACAACTACAACAACTAAACAACTAAAACAACTAAAACAACTAAAACAACTAAAACAACTAAACAACTAGAACAACTAAAACAACTAACACAACTAAAACAACCAAAACAACTAAAACAACTAAACATCTTAAACACCTAAACCACCTAAATAACACATAAAACTCCTAAAACACCTACAACACCTAGAACAACTAAACAACTAAAACAACTACAACACCATAACCACCTGAAACAGATAAAACACATATAACACCTATACCAACTAAAACACCTATAACATCTAAAACAACTACAACAACTTGAACAACTAAAACACCTAACAACACCTATAACACCTAAAACAAATAAAACCATTACTCCACTTACAACACATATAACACCTAAAACACCTAAACCACCTAAAACACCTACAACAACTAAAACACCTATAACACCTATAACACCTAAAACAACTAGAACAACTAAAACACCTATAACAACTAAAACACCTAAAAAACTAAAACACCTAAAACGCCTATATCACCAACAAACAACTAAAACACCTATAACACCTCAAACAATTTGAACACCTATAACACCTATAACACCTAAAACAACAGAAACAACTATAACCACTATAACAACTAAAACAACTATAACAGTTTTACAACTAAAACACCTAAAACAAATTGAACACCTAATCCAACTGAAACACCTAAACCAACTAGAACACCTAACCAACTAAAACACCTTAACCAACGATAACACCTATGCCACCTATAAACACCTAAAACACATATAACACCTGTAGCGCCTAAAACACCTATAACTCATATAACAACTAAACACCTAAAACAACTATAACACCTGAACACCTAGAACAACCAAAACACCTAAAACAACTATAACCCCCAAAGCAACTAAAACATCTCAACAACTATAACACATAGAACAACTAAAACAACTATAACAACTAAAACAACTTAAACACCGAAATACCTGAAACAACTAAAAACCCTGAAACAACTATAACACCTATAACAACTAAAACACCTAAAACCACTACAACACCTAAAACAACTATAACACCTACAACAACTAAACACCTTAAACAATTATAACACCTAAAACACCTGTAACACCTATAACAACTAAAAAACGAAAACAACAATAACAACTATAACAACTATAACAACTTAAACAACTAAAACAACTAAAACAACTAAAACAACTAAAACAACTAAAATACATAGAACAACAATAACAACTACAACACCTAAAATAACTAGAACACCTAAAACAACTATAACACCTACAACAACCAAAACCCCTTAGACAACTAAAACAGCTGAAACACCTAAAACAACTATAACACTTGAAACAACTATAACACATATAGCAACTAGAACACCTAAAACCACTATAACACCTAAAACAACTGAACCAACTAAACCACCATAACAACTATAACAACTAAAACACCTATAACAACTAAAACACCTAAAACAAATATAACACATAGAACAACTATAACATAAACAAACACTCAAAACACCTAAACCAACTAAAACACCTAAACCAACTATAACACCTAAACCACATAAAACACCTAAAACACATACAACACCTAAAACACATAGAATTCCCAAATCCCTAAAACACCTAAAACAACTACAACAACCAAAACAACTAGAACAACTTAAACACCTTAAAAAACTAAACAACCAAAACGCCTAAAACCACTATAACACCTAAAACAATTTGAACACTTTTAACAACTAAAACAACTAAAACAACTAAAACAACTAAAACAACTAAAACATATAAAACAACTAAAACAACTAAAACAACTAAAACAAATAAAACACCTGAAACAACTAGAACACATGAAACACCTATAACATCTATAACACCTAAAACAAATAAACAAATAAAACACCTAAAACAACCAAAACAACTAAACACCCATAACACATAAAACACCAGTAACAACTGGAACACCTAAAACAACTTGAACACCTAGAACACATAGAACACCTAAGCACATAAAATCCCTAAACAACTAAAACACCTATAAACACCTAAAACACCTAGAACAACTGAAACACCTGAAACAACTACAACAACTATAACAACTAAAACAACTAAAATAACTAAAGCAACCTAAACACCTAAAGCAACTATAACACCTGAAATACATATAACACCTAAAACACTTCGAACACCTAAAACACCTAAAACACCTATAACACATAAAACAACTAAAACTCCTAGAAAAACTATAACAACTAAAACAACTGAAACAACTAAAGCAACCTAAACACCTAAAACAACTATAACACCTGGAACACCTATAACACCTAAAACAACCAAAACAAACACCTAAAACACCTATAACTCCTATAACACCTAAATCACCTATAACACCTATAACACCTAAAGCACATAAAACATACTACAACAACTATATCAACTGAAACAACTGTAACAACTAAAACACCTGGAACAACAAAAACACCTAGAACAACTAAAACAATTGAAAGAACTAAAGCAACCTAAACACCTAGAACAACTGAAACACATGAAACACCTAAAACACCTGAAACACCTAGAAAACCTAAAACAACTACAACACCTAAACAACTAAAACATAAAAAACAACTAGAACACCTGAAACACCTAATACAACTACAACAAATATATCAACTAAAACAACTATAACAACTAGAACACCTGGAACAACTAAAATACCTAAAACAACTAGAAACCATAAAACACCTAGAACACCTAAAACACATAAAACAACTATTATACCTTAACCACCTAAAACACCTAAAACACCTAGAACACCTAAACCACTTAAACACCTATAACACCTAAACGACCTAAAACACCTACAACAACTAAACACCTACAACAACTAAACACCTAAAACACCTGAATCACTAAAACACCTAAACACCTGAAAAACCTAAAACACCTAGAAACAACTAAAACACCTTGAACAAATAAAACAACTGAAACACCTGGAAAAACTGAAACACCTAAAACAACTTAAACACCTTAAACACCTAGAACACCTATAACAACTTAAACACCTAAAACACCTATAACACCTAAACAACTATAACCACTAAAACAACTAAAACAACTAAAACAACTATAACAACTAAACACCTAAAACAACTATAACACCTATAATACCATAAACAACTATAACACATAAAGCAACTAAACATCTAAAACAACTAGAACACATAAAAAAAACTATAACACCTAAAACAAATATAACACATTAAACAACTGAAACACCTAAAACACCTAAAACACCTAAAACACCTACAACAACTATAACAACTATAACAACTAAAACTACTAAAACAACTAAAACACATATAACAACTAAAACACATATAACAACTATAACACCTAAAACAACTAAAACACCTAAGCAACTAACTACCTAAAACACCTGAAACAACTGAAACACCGCTACAACTAAAACACTTGCAACAACTAGAACACCTAAAACCCCTGAAACAACTAAACAACTAGAACAACTAAAACAACTAAAACAACTAAACAACTAAAACAACTAGAACAACTACAACAACTAAATCAACTAAAACAACTAAAACAACTAGAACAACTAAAACAACTAAAACAACTAAACAACTAAGACACCTAAAAACAACTACAACACATAAAACCCCAAAACACATAAACCAACTATAACACCTAAACCAACTAAAACATCTATACCACCTAAATACCTACAACACCTAAAACACCTATAACACCAATAACACCTGAAACAACTGAACAACTAGAACAATTAAAACAACTGAAACAACTAAAACACCTATAACAACTAAAACAACTTAACATCTATAACAACTACAACACATAAAACAACTTAAACACCTATATCAACTAAAACAACTAAAACAACTGAAACAACTATAACAACTAGAAAAACTACAACAACTGAAACGACTAAAACAACTAAAACAACTAAAACAACTAAAACAACTAAAACAACTATAAAACGAAAACAACTATAACACCTAAAACAACTATAACAACCAAAACAACTAAAAAAACTATAACACCATAAACACCTATGACACCCAAAACACCTATAACACATATAACACCCAAAACACCTATATCACCTAAGACACCTATAACACCTTAAACAACTATAACAACTAAAACACATATAAACACCTCGAACACCTAAACCAACTAAAATACCTAAACCACCTAAACCACCTAAAACACCTATAACAACTAAACGCCTAAAACACCTAAAAACACCTAGAAACACCTTAAAAAACTATATCACCTAAACCACCTAGAACAACTAAAACACCTAAAACACCTAGAACAACTAAAACACCTAGAACAACCAAAACAAATAAAACACCAAAACAACCAAAACACCTAAACAACTAAAACACCTATAACAGCCAAAACACCAATAAACAACTATAACCCCTAAAACTATAGCACATTAAACACCTAAAACAACTAAAACACCATAACGACTGAAACACCTAATCCAACTATAACACCTATAACCACCTAAAACACCTAAACCACCTAGAACACCTAAACCACTTAAAAAACTAAAACACCTATAACAACTAAAACACCTATAACAACTAAAACACCTACAACAACTAAAACTACTACAACACCACGAACACATAAAACACATAAAAAAACTACAACACCTATAACAACCATAACATCTAAGACAACTAGAACACCTAAAACACCTAAACAACAACAACAAATATATCAACTAAAACAACTATAGCAACTGAAACACCCGAAACAACTAAAACACATAAAACAAAAAGAACACCTAGACCACCTAGAACACATAGAAGAACTAAAACACCTTAACCACCTAAAACACCTAAAACACCTGGAACACCTTAACCACCTACAACACCTATAACACCTAAACCCCCTAAAACACCTAGAACATCTTAACACCTAAAACATCTAAAACACCTTAAACAACTAGAACACTTAAACCACCTAAAACACCTAAAACACCTATAATACATAAACCACTCAAAACACCTATAACACCTAAACCATTTAAAACACCTAAACCACCTAGAACATTTCAAAAAACTAAAACACCTAGAAAAACTGAAACACCTAAAACATTTAAACAACTTAAACAACTAAAACACTTACACCACCTACAACACCTACAACACCTATAACGCCTAAAACACCTATAACACCTAAAACACCTACACCAACTGAAACACCTAGAACAACTTAAACAACTAAAACAACTGAAACACCTAAAACACCAAGAACACCTAGAAACAACTAAAACACCTTAACCACCTATAACACCTTAAACACCTAAAACACCTAAACGACCTAAAACACCTACAACAAGTAATCACCTATAACACCCAAGCCACCTAAAACACCTATAACATATAGGACACCTAAACACCTTGAACATTTAAAACAACTAAAACACCTATAACAACTAAAACACCTTGCACAACTTGAACACCTTAAACACCTAGAACACCTAAAACAACTTAAACACCCAAAACACCTAAAACACCTTAACAACTAAAACAACTAAAACAACTGAAACAACTAGAACAACTAAACAACTAAAACACCTAAACAACTAGAACACATAGAACACCTAGAACACCTAAACCAACTAAAACACCTAAACCAACTAAAACAGCTAACCAACTAAAACACCAAAACCAACTACAACACCTAAATCAACTAAAACACCTTAACCAACTACAACACCTAAACCACATATAACACCTAAAACAACTGTAACTCCTAAACAACTATAACACCTAAAACACCTAAAAAAACCAAACACATGAACAACTAATACACCTAGAACAAATGAAACACCTAAAACGACTAAAACATCTAAAACAACTAAAACACATAAAAAACTAGAACACCTAAAATAACTATAACACCTTAAACAACTGAAACACCTAAAACACCTGTAACACCCAAAACACCTATAACAACTAACACAACTATAACAACTTAAACAACTAAAACAACTAAAACAACTGCAACAACTAAAACAATTAAAACACATACAACAACTAAACAACTAAAACACCAAAAAACAACTATAACACATAAAACACCTATAACACATAAACCAACTAAAACACCTAAACCAATTAAAACATCTAAACCACATAAAACACCTAAAACACCACTAACACCTTGAACACATACAACAACTAAAACATCTAGAACAACTTAAAACCACTAAAACAACTAAAACACCTATACAAACTAAAACGCATAAAGCAACTATAACACCTCAACCAACTAAAACACATAAAACAACTACAAAACCTAAAACACCTAAAACAACTAAAACACCTAAACAACTAAAACACCTAAAACCACTAGAACACCTAAAACCCCTAAAACAACTAAACAACTGAAATAACTATAACAACTAAAACAACTAAAACAACTAAAACAACTAAACATCTTAAACACATAAACCACCTAAATAACACATAAAACTCCTAAAACACCTTCAACACCTAGAACAACTAAACAACTAAAACAACTACAACACCATAACCACCTGAAACACATAAAACACCTTTAACACCTATACCAACTATAACACCTAGAACATCTAAAACAACTATAACAACTTGAACAACTAAAACACCTAACAACACCTATAACACCTATAACAACTAAAACACTTAAGCCACCTACAACACCTTTAACACCTAAACCACCTAAACCACCTAAAACACCTACAACAACTAAAACACATATAACACCTATAACACCTAAAACAACTGGAACAACTAATACAACTATAACAATTGAAACAACTAAAACAACTAAAACACCTCAAATAATTCGAACACCTAATCCAACTGAAACACCTCAACCATTTAAAACACCTAACCAACTAAAAACACCTTAACCAACTAAAACACCTATACCACGTTGAAACACCTAAAACACATATAACACCTGTAGCGCCTATAACACCTATAACTAATATAACAACTAAAACACCTATATCAACTATAACACCTGAACACCTAAAACAACCAAAACCCCTATAACAACTATAACACCTAAAGCAACTACAACATCTCAACAACTAGAACACATAGAACAACTAAAACAACTATAACAACTATAACAACTTAAACACCGAAACACCTAAAACAACTAAAAAACCCTGAAACAACTATAACACCTATTACAACTATAACACCTGAAACCACTACAACACCTAAAACAACTGTAACACCTACAACAACTAAACACCTTAAACAATTATAACACCTAAAACACCTGTAACACCTAGAACAACTAAAAAAAACTAAAACAACAATAACAACTATAACAATTTAAACAACTAAAACAAATAAAACAACTATAACAAATAAAATACATAGAACAACAATAACAACTACAACACCTAAAATAACTAGAACACCTAAAACAACTATAACACCTACAACAACTAAAACACCTTAGACAACTAAAACAGCTGAAACACCTAAAACAACTATAACACTTGAAACAACTATAACACATATAACAACTAGAACACCTAAAACCACTATAACACATAAAACAACTGAACCAACTAAAACAACCATAACAACTAATACAACTAAAACACCTATAACAACTGAAACACCTAAAACAAATAAAACACATAAAACATCTATAACACATTAAACACTTAAAACACCTAAACCAACTAAAATACCTAAACCAACTATAACACCTAAACCACATAAAACACCTAAAACACATACAACACCTGAAACACATAGAATTCCCAAACCACTAAAACACCTAAAACAACTACAACAACCAAAACAACTAGAACAACTAAAACACCTTAAACCACTAAACAACCAAAACGACTAAAACCACTATAACACCTAAAACAACTTAAACACCTTCAACAACTATAACAACTAAAACAACTATAACAACTAAAACAACTAAAACAACTAAAACAACTAAAACAACTAAAAAAACTGAAACAACTAGAACACATAAAACACCTATAACATCTATAACACCTAAAACAACTAAACAACTAAAACACCTAAAACAACCAAAACAACTAAACACCCATAACACATAAAACACCAGTAACAACTGGAACACCTAAACAACTTGAACACCTAGAACACATAAAACACCTAAGCACATAAAACACCTAAACAACTAAAACACCTATAAACACCTAAAACACCTAGAACAACTGAAACACCTGAAACAACTACAACAACTATAACAACTAAAGCAACTAAATTAACTAAAGCAACCTAAACACCTAAAACAACTAAAACACCTGAAACACATATAACACCTAATACAACTAAAACACTTTGAACCTAAAACACCTAAAACACCTAAAACACATAAAACAACTAAAACTCCTAGAAAAACTATAACAACTAAAACAACTGAAACAACTAAAGCAACCTAAACACCTAAAACAAATATAACACCTGGAGCACCTATAACACCTAAAACAACTAAAACAAGCACCTAAAACACCTATAACTTCTATAACACCTAAAACACCTAGAACACCTAAAGCACATAAAACACTTACAACAACTATATCAACTAAAACAACTATAACAACTAAAACACCTGGAACAACAAAAACACCTAGAACAACTAAAACAACTAAACAAAAAAAACTAAAGCAACCTAAACATCTAGAACAACTAAAACACATGAAACACCTAAAACACCTGAAACAGCTAGAACACATAAAACAACCACAACACCTAAACAACTATAACACCTAAAACAACTAGAACACCTGAAACACCTAATACAACTACAACAAATATATCAACTAAAACAACTATAACAACTGAAACACCTGGAACAACTGAACACCTAAAACAACTAGAAACCATAAAACACCTAGAACACCTAAAACACATAAAACAACTATCTTACCTTAACCACCTAAAACACCTTGAACACCTAAACCACTTAAAACACCTATAACACCTAAACGACCTAAAACACCTACAACAACTAAACACCTAAAGCCCCTGAAACACCTAAAACACCTGAACACCTGAAAACCTAAAACACCTAAAACATCTAAAACACCTTGAACAACTAAAACAACTTAAACACCTGAAACAACTGAAATACCTAAAACAACTTAAACACCTTAAACACCTAGAACACCTACAACAACTCAAACACCTAAAACACCCAAAACACATAAACAACTATAACCACTAAAACAACTAAAACAACTAAAACAACTATAACAACTAAACACCTAAAACAACTAAAACACCTATAACACCTTAAACAACTATAACACATAAAACAACTAAGCATCTAAAACAAGTAGAACCCATAAAAAAACAAGAACACCTTAAACAAATATAACACATTAAACAACTGAAACACCTAAAACACCTATAACACCTAAAACCCCTACAACAACTTATAACAACTAGAACACCTAAAACCACTATAACACCTATAACAACTGAACCAACTAAAACAACCATAACAACTATAACAACTAAAACACCTATAACAACTAAAATACCTAAGACAAATAAAACACATAAAACAACTATAACACATAAAACACCTAAAATACCTAAACCAACTAAAACACCTAAACCAACTATAACACCTAAACCACATAAAACACCTAAAACACCTACAACATCTAAAACACATAGAACACCCAAACCACTAAAACACCTAAAACAACTACAACAACCAAAACAACTAGAACAACTAAAATACCTTAAACAACTAAACAACCAAAACGCCTAAAACCACTATAACACCTAAAACAACTTGAACACCTTTAACAACTAAAACAACTAAAACAACTAAAACAACTATAACAACTAAAACAACTAAAACAACTAAAACAACTAAAACAACTAAAACACCTGAAACAACTAGAACACATAAAACACCTATAACATCTATAACACCTAAAACAACTAAACAATTAAAACACCTAAAACAACCAAAACTAATAAACACCCATAACACATAAAACACCTGTAACAACTGGAACACCTAAAACAACTTGAACACCTAGAACACATAAAACACCTAAGCTCATAAAACACCTAAACAACTAAAACACCTATAAACACCTAAAACAACTAGAACAACTGAAACACCTGAAACAACTACAACAACTATAACAACTAAGACAACTAAAACACTAAAGCAACCTAACCACCTAAAACAACTAAAACCCCTGAAACACATATAACACCTAAAACAACTGAAACACCTTGAACACCTAAAACACCTAAAGCACCTATAACACATACAACAACTAAAACTCATAGAAAAACTATAACAACTAAAACAACTGAAACAACTAAAGCAACCTAAACACCTATAACAACTATAACACCTGGAACACCTATAACACCTAAAACCACTAAAACAAACACCTAAACCACCTATAACTCCTATAACACCTAAAGCACCTAAAACACCTAAATCACCTAAGGCACTTAAAACAACTAAACAACTATATCAACTAAAACAACTATAACAACTAAAACACCTGGAACAACAAAAACAACTAGAACAACTAAAACAACTAAAACAACTAAAGCAACCTAAACACCTAGAACAACTAAAACACATGGAACACCTAAAACACCTGTAACACCTATAACACCTAAAACAACTACAACACCTAAACAACTATAACACCTAAAACAACTAGAACACCTGAAACACCTAATACAACTACAACAAATATATCAACTAAAACAACTAAAACAACTAAAACACCTGGAACAACTAAAACACATAAGACAACTAGAAACCATAAAACACCTAGAACACATAAAACACATAAAACAACTATAATACCTTATTCACCTGAAACACCTAAAACACCTAGAACACTTAAACCACCTAAAACACCTATAACACCTAAACGACCTAAAACACCTACAACAACTAAACACCTAAAACACATGAAACACCTAAAACACCTAAACACATGAAAAACCTAAAATACCTAAAACAACTAAAACACCTTGAACAACTAAAACAACTAAAACATCTGAAACAACTGAAACACCTAAAAAAACTTAAACACCTTAAACACCTAGAACACCTATAACAACTTAAACACCTAAAACACCTATAACACCTAAACAACTATAACCACTAAGACAACTAAAACAACTAAAACAACTATAACAACTGAACACCTAAAACAACTTGAACACCTGTAACACCTTAAACAACTTTAACACATAAAACAACTAAACATCTATCAACTAGAACACATAAAAAAAACAAGAACACCTAAAACAAATATAACACATTAAACAACTGAAACACCTAAAACACCTATAACACCTAAAACACCTACAACAACTATAACAACTATAACAACTAAAACAACTAAAACAACTAGAACACCTATAACAACTAAAACACATATAACAACTATAACACCTAAAACAACTAAAACCCCTTAAGCAACTAATTACCTAAAACACCTGAAACAACTAAAACACCGCTTCAACTTAAAAACTTAAAACCACTAGAGCACCTAAAACCCCTGAAACAACTAAACAACTAGAATAACTAAAACAACTATAACAACTAAAACAACTAAAACAACTAAAACAACTACAACAACTAAAACAACTAAAACAACTAAAACAACTACAACAACTAAAACAACTAAACAACTAAGACACCTAAAACAACTACAACACATATAACCCCAAAACACATAAACCAACTATAACACCTAAACCAACTGAAACATCTAAACCCCCTAAATACCTACAACACCTAAAACACCTATAACACCTATAACACCTAAAACAACTAAACAACTAGAACAACTAAAACGACTAAAACAACTAAAACACCTATAACAACTAAAACAACAAAACATCTATAACAACTATAACACATAAAACAATTTAACACCTAAATCAACTAAAACAACTAAAACAACTAAAACAACTAAACAACTAAAAAATCTACAACAACTAAAACGACTATAACAACTAAAACAACTAAAACAACTGAAACAACTAAAACAACTATAAGACGAAGACAACTATAACACCTAAAACAACTATAACAACCAAAACAACTAAAAAAACTATAACACCATAAACACCTATGACACCCAAAACACCTAAAACACCTAAAACACCGATAACTCCTGTAACACCTATGTCACCTAAAACACCTATAACACCTTAAACAACTATAACAACTAAAACATAAAAAAACACCTCGAACACCTAAACCAACTAAAACACCTATAACACCTAAACACCTAAAACACCTAAAAAACACATACAACACCTAAAACCACTAAAAACACCTAAACCACCTAGAACAACTGAAACACCTCAAACACCTAGAACAACTGCTACACCTAAAACAACTAAAACAAATAAAACACCAAAACAACCAAAACACCTAAACAACTAAAACACCTATAACTGCTAAAACAACAATAAACAACTATAACACCTAAAAACAATAGCACATTAAACACCTAAAATAACTAAAACACTTAAACGATTGAAACACCTAATTCAACTATAACACCTAAAACCACATAAACACCTAAACCACTTAGAACACCTAAACCACTTAAAAAAACTAAAACACATATAACAACTAAAACACCTATAACAACTGAAACACCTATCACAACTAAAACACCTACAACAATTAAAACAACTACAACACCAAGAACACATAAAACACATAAAAAAACTACAACACCTATAACAACTATAACACCTAAGACAACTAGAACACCTAAAACACCTAAAACAACTACAACAAATATATCAACTAAAACAACTATAGCAACTGGAACACCCGAAACAACTAAAACACATAAAAACTAGAACACCTAGAACACCTAGAACACCTAGAACAACTAAAACACCTTAACCACCTAAAACACCTATAACACATGAAACACCTAAACCACCTATAACACCTATAACACCTAAATCACCTAAAACACCTAGAACATCTCAAACACCTAAAACATCTAAAACACCTTAAACAACTAGAAAACTTAAACCACCTAAAACACCTTAAACACCTATAATACATAAACCACTCAAAACACCTATAACACCTAAACCATTTAAAACACCTAAGCCACCTAAAACATTTCAAAAAACTAAAACACCTAGAAAAACTGAAACACCTAAAACAATTAAACAACTTGAACAACTAAAACACTTACACCACCTACAACACCTAAAACACCTATAACACCTCAAACACCTATAACACCTAATACACCAACACCAACTGAAACACATAAAACACCTAAATCAACTGAAACACCTAAACCAACTACAACACCTCATCCAACTAGAACACCTAAACCAATCAAAACACCTAAACCAATTAAAACACCTGAACCAACTAAAACACCTAAACAAATTAAACAACAAAAACACCTAGAACACCTAGAACACCTAAAACACTTACAACAACTATAACACTATAACACCTAAAACACCTAAAACACCTAAAACATCTAAAACACCTATAGCAACTGAAATACCTAAAACAACTAAAACACCTATAACACCTGAAACACCTAAACAACTAAAACACCTAAAAAACCACTAACACCTAAAACAACTAGAACACCTAAAGCAACTAAACCACCTTAAACAACTAAAACACCTTGAACAGCTAAACACCTAAAACAACTAAAACACATATAACACCTATAACAACAAAAACACCTATAACAACTAAAACACATAAAACAACTATAACACCTAAAACAACTATAACACCTTAACCAACTAAAACACCTAAAATACCTATAACAACTAAAAGTCCTAAACAACTAAAACACCTAAAAAAAAACTATAACACCTATAACACCTACAAAAACTAAACAACTAAAACACCTAAAACAACCAAAACAACTAAACACCCATAACACATAAAACACCTGAAACAACTGGAACACCTAAAACAACTTGAACACCTAAAACACATAAAACCCCTAAGCACATAAAACACCTAAACAACTAGAACACCTAGAACACTAAAACACCTATAACAACTAAAACACATAAAACAACTAAACAACTAAGACACCTAAAACAACTACAACACATATAACCCCAAAACACATAAACCAACTATAACACCTAAACCAACTGAAACATCTAAACCACCTAAATACCTACAACACCTAAAACACCTATAACACCTATAACACCTAAAACAACTAAACAACTAGAGCAACTAAAACGACTAAAACAACTAAAACACCTATAACAACTGAAACAACAAAACATCTATAACAACTACAACACATAAAACAACTTAAACACCTAAATCAACTAAAACAACTAAAACAACTAAAACATCTAAACAACTATAAAACGAAGACAACTATAACACCTAAACTAACTATAACAACCAAAACAACTAAAAAAACTATAACACCATAAACACATATAACACCCAAAACACCTAAAACACCTAAAACACCTATAACTCCTAAAACACCTATATCACCTAAACACCTATAACACCTTAAACAACTATAACAACTAAAAACACATAAAAACACCTCGAACACCTAAACCAACTAAAACACCTAAACCTCCTAAACCAACCTAAACACCTATAACACCTAAACACCTAAAACACCTAAAAAACACATACAACACCTTAAACCACTAAAACACCTAAACCACCTAGAACAACTGAAACACCTAAAACACCTAGAACAACTGAAACACCAAAAACAACTAAAACAAATAAAACACCAAAACAACCAAACCACCTGAACAACTAAAACACCTATAACTGCTAAAACACCAATAAACAACTATAACACCTAAAAACTATAGCACATTAAACACCTAAAACAATTAAAACACCTAAACGATTGAAACACCTAATTCAACTATAACACCTAAAACCACATAAACACCTAAACCACCTAGAACACCTAAACCACTTAAAAAAACTAAAACACCTATAACAACTAAAACACCTATAACAACTGAAACATCTATGACAACTAAAATACCTACAACAACTAAAACAACTACAACACCAAGAACACATAGAACACATAAAAAATCTACAACACCTATAACAACTATAACACCTAAGACAACTAGAACACCTAAAACACCTAAAACAACTACAACAAATATATCAACTAAAACAACTATAGCAACTGGAACACCCGAAACAACTAAAACACATAAAACAACTAGAACACCTAGAACACCTAGAACACCTAGAACAACTAAAACACCTCAACCACCTAAAACACTTAAAAAACCTGAAACATCTAAACCACCTATAACACCTATAACACCTAAATCACCTAAAACACCTAGAACATCTTAAACACCTAAAACATCTGAAACACCTTAAACAACTAGAACACTTAAACCACCTAAAACACCTAAAACACCTATAATACATAAACCACTCAAAACACCTATAACAGCTAAACCACTTAAAACACCTAAACCACCTAAAACATTTCAAAAAACTAAAACACCTAGAAAAACTGAACACCTAAAACAATTAAACAACTTGAACAACTAAAACACTTACACCACCTACAACACCTAAAACACCTATAACACCTCAAACACCTATAACACCTAAAACACCTACACCAACTGAAGCACCTAGAACACCTAAATCAACTGAAACACCTAAACCAACTACAACACCTCATCCAACTAGAACACCTAAACCAATCAAAACACCTAAACCAATAAAAATACCTGAACCAACTAAAACACCTAAACAAATTAAACAACAAAAACACCTTGAACACCTAGAACACTTAAAACACCTAGAACACTTACAACAACTATAACAACTATAACACCTGAAACACCTAAAACAACTAAAACACCTGTAGCAACTGAAATACCTAAAACAACTAAAAAACATATAACACCTGAAACACCTAAACAACTAAAACACATAAAAACCAACTAAACACCTAAACAACTAGAACACCTAAAACAACTAAAACACCTTAAACAACTAAACACCTTGAACAGCTAAACACCTAAAACAACTAAAACACCTATAACACCTATAACAACAAAAACACCATTAACAACTAAAACACATAAAACAACTATAACACCTAAAACAACTATAACACCTTAACCAACTAAAACACCTAAAAGACCTATAACAACTAAAAGTCCTATACAACTAAAACACCTAAAACACCTATAACACCTATAACACCTACAACAACTAAACAACTAAAACACCTAAAACAACCAAAACAACTAAACACCCATAACACATAAAACACCCGAAACAACTGGAACACCTAAAACAACTTGAACACCTAAAACACATAAGACCCCTAAGCACATAAAACACCTAAACAACTAGAACACCTAGAACACTAAAACACCTATAGCAACTAAAACACGCAAAACAAATATAACACCTAAAACAACTATAACACCTTAAACAACTAAAACCCCTAAAACACCTATAACAACTAAAACACCTAAACAACTAAAACACCTAAAACACCTATAACACCTATAACACCTAAAACAACTAAACAACTAAAACACCTAAAACAACCAAAACAACTAAACACCCATAACACATAAAACACCTGAAACAACTGGAACACCTAGAACAACTTGAACACCTAGAACACATAAAACACCTAAGCACATGAAACACCTGAACAACTAGAACATCTAGAACACCTAAAACCCATAAAACAACTAAAACACCTAAACAACTAAAACAACTAAAACAACTAAAACAACTAAGCAACCTAAACACCTATAACACCTAAAACACCTGAAACACCCTGAACACCTAAAACACATATAACAACTAAAACAAGTAAAACACCTAGAACACCTCAAACACCAAAAAGACTTAAATAAACTAAAACACCCTAAAAAACTAAAACGACTACAACACCTTAAACACCTACAACACCTAAGACACCTATAACACCTGAAACAACTAAAACACCTTGAACAACTAGAACACCTAAAAAAACTGAAACACCTAAAACTACAGAAACACCTTTAACAACTGAAACACCTACAACACCTACAACAACTAAAACTCCTAAAACAACTTAAACACCTAAAACAACTAAAACACATAAAACAACAAAACCACTAAAACACCTAAAACAACTAAAACAACTAAAACAACTAGAACAACTAAAACACCTGAAACAACTAAACAACTAAAACACCTAAAACCACTATAACACCTATAACAACTTAAACACCTAAAACACCTATAACACCTAAAACACCTAGAACAACTATAACAACTAAAACAACTGAAACAACTATAACAACTAAAACACCTATAACAACTAAAACACATGAAACAACTATAACACCTAAAACAACCAAAACACCTTAAACAACTAATGTCCTAAAACACATAAAACTAATAAAACACCGCAACAACTAAAACACTTACAACCACTAGAACACCTAAAACCCCTGAAACAACTAAACAACTAGAACAAATAAAACAACTAAAGCAACTAAAACAACTAAAACAACTACAACAACTACAACAACTAAAACAACTAAAACAACTAAAACAACTACAACAACTAAAACAACTAAAACAACTAAACAACTAAGACACTTAAAACAACTACAACACGTAAAACCCTAAAACACATAAACCAATCATAACACCTAAACCAACTAAAACATCTAAGCCACCTAAACACCTTTAACACCTATAACACATATCACATATATAACACCTATAACACCTAAAACAACTAAACAAATAGAACAACTAAAACAACTAAAACAACTATAACACATATAACACCTAAAACACCTGATACACCTAGAACACATAAAACACATATAACAACTAAACTAAAACAACTAAAACACCTAGAACACCTAAAACACCTTAAACACTTGAATAAACTAAAACATCCTAAAAATCTAAAACGACTACAACACCTTAAACACCTGCAATACCTAAGACACCTATAACATTTAAAACAACTAAAACACCTTGAACAACTAAAACACCTAAAAAAACTGAAACACCTAAAACAACTGAAACACATTCAACAACTAAAACACCTAAAACACCTACAACAACTAAAACACCTAAAACAACTTAAACACCTAAAACAACTACAACACATAAAACACCTAAACCACTAAAACACCTAGAACAACTAAAACAACTAAAACAACTAGAACAACTAAAACACATAAAACAACTAATCAACTAAAACACCTATAAACCACTATAACACCTAAACAACTTAAACACCTTATACAACTAAAACAACTAAAACAACTAGAACAACTATAACAACTAAAACAACTAAAACAACTAAAGCAACTTAAACAACTAAAATACCTATAACAAATAGAACACATAAAACACCTATAACATCTATAACACCTAAAACAACTAAACAACTAAAACTCCTAAACAACCAAAACAACTAGACACCCATAACACATGAAACACCTGGAACAAATGGAACACCTAAAACAACTTGAACACCTAGAACACATGAAAAACCTGAACACATAAGACACCTAAACAACTAAAACACATATAAACACTTAAAACACCTAGAACAACTAGAACACCTAAAACAACTACAACAACTAAAACAACTATAACAACTAAACAACTAAAGCAACCTAAACACCTAAAACAACTAAAACACCTGCAACACCTTAAACACCTAAAACAACTAAAACACCTAAAAAAACTAAAACAACTAAAACAACTAAAACAACTAAAGCAACCTAGACACCTTAAACAACTATAACAACTGAAACCCTTATAACACCTTTAACAACTAAAACAAACACCTAAAACATCTATAACTCGTATAACAATTGAACACCTAAAACACCTATAACACATAAAACAACTACAACAAATATATCAACTAAAACAACTATAACAACTAAAACACCTGGAACAACAAAAACACCTAAAACAACTAAAACAACTAAAACAACTAAAACAACTAGAGCAACCTAAACACCTAAAACAACTAAAACATCTGAAACACCTAAAACACCTGAAACACCTAAAACACGTAAAACAACTACAACACCTAAACAACTATAACACCTAAAACAACTAGAACACCTAAAACAGCTAATACAACTATAAAAAAAATATCAACTAAAACAACTATAACAACTAAAACACCTGTAACAACTAGAACACCTAAAACAACTAGAACACCTGTAACACCTAGAACACCTAAAACCCAAACAACTACTATAACACCTTAACCACCTAAAACACCTAGAACACCTAGAACACCTAAACCCCCTAAAAAACCTATAACACCTAAACGACCTAAAACACCTACAACAACTAAACACCTAAAACACCTGGAACACCTAAAACACCTAAAACACCTGCAACACCTAAAACAACTATAGCACCTTGAATAACTAAAACATCTAAAACACCTAAAACAACTGAAACACCTAAAATCACTTAAACACCTTAAAAACCTAGAACACCTATAACAACTTAAACACCTAAAACACCTAAAACACATAAACAACTATGACAACTTAAACAACTAAAACCACTAAAACAACTAAAACACCTATAACAACTAAAACAACTAAACATCTATAACAACTACAACACATAAAACAACTTAAACACCTAAATCAACTAGAACAACTGAAACAACTAAAACAACTAAAACAACTAATACAACTACAACAATTAAAACGACTAAAACAACTAAAACAACTAAAACAACTAAACAACTATAAAACGAAAACAACTAAAACACCTAAAACAACGATAACAACCAAAACAACTATAACACCATAAACACCTATGACACCCAAAACACCTAAAACACCTATAACACCTAAAACACCTATATCACCTAAAACACCTATAACACCTTAAAGAACTATAACAACTAAAACACATGAAAACACCTCGAACACCTAAACCAACTAAACACTTAAACCACCTTAACCACTTAAAAAACCTATAACAACTATAACACCTAAAACACCTAAAACAACTAAAACAAATAAAACACCATAACAATCAAAACACCTAAACAACTAAAACACCTATAACAGCTAAAACACCAATAAACAACTATAACACCTAAAAACTTTAGCACATTAAACACTTAAAACAACTAAAACACCTAAACGACTGTAACACCTAATACAACTATAACACCTAAAACCTCCTAAACACCTAAACCACATAGAACACCTAAACCACTTAAAAAACTAAAACACCTATAACAACTAAAACACCTATAACAATTAAAACACATATAACAACTAAAACACCTACAACAACTAAAACAACTACAACACCAAGAACACATACAACACATAAAAAAACTACAACACCTATTACAACTATAACACCTATGACAACTACAACACCTAAAACACCTGAAACAACTACAACAAATATATCAACTAAAACAACTATAGCAACTGGAACACTCGAAACAACTAAAACACATAAAACAACTAGAACACCTAGAACACCTAGAACACCTAGAACACCTAGAACAACTAAAACACCTTAACCACCTAAAACACCTAAACACCTGAAACACCTAAACCACCTATAACACATATAACACCTAAATCACCTAAAACACCTTGAACATCTTAAACACCTAAAACATCTAAAACACCTTAAACAACTAGAACACTTAAACCACCTAAAACATTTAGAACACCTATAATACATAAATCACTCAAAACACCTATAACACCTAAACCATTTAAAACACCTAAACCACCTAAAACATTTCAAAAAACTATAACACCTAGAAAAACTGAAACACCTAAAACAATTAAACAACTTGAACAACTAAAACACTTACACCACCTACAACACCTAAAACACCTATAACACCTAAAACACCTGTAACACCTAAAACACCTACACCAACTGAAACACCTAGAAAAACTTAAACAACCAAAACAACTGAAACACCTAAAACACCTAGAACACCTAAAACAACTAAACACCTTAACCACCTATAACACCTTAAACACCTAAACGACCTAAAACACCTACAACAAGTAATCACCTAAAACACCTAAACCACCTAAAACACCTAAAACACCTATAACACATAGAACACCTAAACACCTTAAACATTTAAAACAACTAAAACACCTATAACAACTAAAACACCTTGCACAACTTAAACACCTTAAACACCTAGAACACATAAAACAACTTAAACACTTAAAACACCTGAAACACCTTAACAACTAAAACAACTAAAACAACTCAAACAACTAGAACAACTAAACAACTAAAACACCTAAACAACTAGAACACATAAAACAACTAGAACACCTAACCCAACTAAAACACCTAAACCAACTAAAACAGCTAACCAACTAAAACACCAAAACCAACTAAAACACCTAAACCATCTGAAACACCTTAACCAACTACAACACCTAAACCACATATAACACCTAAAACAACTGTAACTCCTAAACCACTATAACACCTAGAACACCTAAAACAACCAAATACCTGAACAACTAATACACCTAGAACAAATGAAACACCTAAAACAACTAAAACATCTTAAACAACTAAAACACATAAAAAACTAGAACACCTAAAACAACTATAACACCTTAAACAACTGAAACACCTAAAACACCTGTAACACCCACAACACATATAACAACTAACACAACTATAACAATTTAACCAACTAAAACAATTAAAACAACTAAAACAACTGCAACAACTAAAACAACTAAAACACGTATAACAACTAAACAACTAAAACACCTAAAAAACAACTAAAACACATAAAACACCTATAACACATAAACCAACTGAAACTCCTAAACCAACTAAAACATCTGAACCACCTAAAACACCTAAACACCAATAACACCTTGAACACCTATAACAACTAAAACATCTAGAACAACTTAAAACAACTAAAACAACTATAACACCTATAACAACTAAAACAACTAAAACACCTATACAAACTAAAACACATAAAGCAACTATAACACCTAAACCAACTAAAACACCTAAAACAACTTTAAAACCTAAAACACCTAACACAACTAAAACACCTAAACAACTAAAACACCTACAACCACTAGAACACCTAAAACCCGTAGAACAACTAAACAACTGAAACAACTAAAACAACTAAAACAAATATAACAAATGAAACAACCAAAACAACTGAATCACCCATTACACATAAAACCCCTCGAACAACTGGAACACCTAAAACAACTAGAACACTTAAAACACATAAAACACCTAAACCCATAAAACACCTATACACCTAAAACACCTTTAACACCTATGACAACTAAAACAACTATAACAACTAAAACAGCTATAACAACTAAAACACCTAAATCAACTAGAACACATGAAACACCTCGAACACCCAAACCAACTGGAACACCTAAACCACCTAAAACACCTATAACAATTATAACACCTGAAACCTCTATAATACCTAAAACACCTATAACAACTAAAACACCTAAACACCTTAAACAACTAAAACACCTTAAACAACTTTAACACATACAACAACTAAACACCTAAAACACCTAAAACGCCTATAACAACTAAAACACCAAGAACACCTTGAACAACTAAAACAACTGAAAAAAAACTAAATAAAATAAAAAAACTAGATTAACTAAACAACTAAAACAACTAAAACACCTAAAAACACCTAGAACACCTAAAACAACTATAACACCCAAACCAACTTGAACACCTAAACCAACTAAAACACATAAACCACCTGAAAAAAACACCTAAAACAACTAAAACACTTAAAACACCTATAACACTTATAACACCTATAACACCTAAAACACCCACAACACATAAAAACAACTGAAACACCTATAAAAAACTAGAACACCTATAACCCCTATAACACCTATAAACACCTATAAACACCTATAATCTCTTAAACAACTAGAACAACTAAAACACATACAACACCTACAACAACTAAAACACATAGAACAACTAGAAGAACTAAAACAACTAGAACAACAATAACACCTAAAACACCCACAACAACTACAACACCTAGAACAACTAGAACAACTAAACCACCTATAACACCTAAAACACCTCAAACACCTTAAACAGCTATAACAGGTAAAACACCTAAAACACCTTGAACAACTAAAACACCTAAAACAACTGAACAACTAAAACAACTAAAACTACTAAAACACCTACAACAACTAAAACACCTAAAACACCTAAAACACCTAAAACACCTATAACCACTATAAGATCCAAACACCTAAACACCTATAACACATAAAACACCTAAAACACCTATAACAACTAAACAACTAAACACCTAGAACAACTAAAACACATTCAAACACTTAAAACAACTAAAAACATAAAACACCCATAACAACTATAACAACTAAAACACCTAAAACTACGAGAACACTTAGAACACCAATAACACCTAAGCACCTGGAACAACTAAAACACCTAAAAGAACTAAAACACCTAAAAAACTAAAACACCTTTAACAACTACAACACCTAAAACACCTAAAACAACTATAACACATAAAACAACTAAAACACCAGTAAAAACTATAACACATAAATCACCTAGAACACCTAAATCAACTGAAACACCTAGACCAACTACAACACCTCATCCAACTAGAACACCTAAACCAATCAAAGCACCTTAACCAATTGAAACACCTGAACCAACTACAACACCTAAACAAATTAAACAACAAAAACACCTAGAACACCTAGAACACCCAAAACACCTAAAACACTTACAACAACTATAACACCTATAACACCTAAAACACCTAAGACAACTAAAACACCTATAGCAACTGAAACACCTAAAACAACTAAAACACATATAACACCTGAAACACCTAAACAACTAAAACACCTAAAGACCAACTAAACACATAAAACAACTGGAACACCTAGAGCAACTAAAACACCTTAAACAACTAAAACACCTTAAACAGCTAAACTCCTAAAACAACTAAAACACCTATAACACCTAAAACAACTACAACAACTAAAGCAACTATAACAACTAAAACACATGAAACGTCTATAACACCTAAAACAACTAAAACACCTTAACAACTAATTACCTAAAACACCTAAAACGACTAAAACACCGCAACAACTAAAACACTTACAACCTCTAGAACACCTAAAACCCCTGAAACAACTAAACAACTAGAACAACTAAAACAACTAAAGCAACGAAAACAACTAAAACAACTACAACAACTAAAACAACTATAACAACTAAAGCAACTAAAACAACTAAAACAACTAAAACAACTTAACAACTAAGACACCTAAAACAACTACAACACATAAAACCCTAAAACACATAAGCCAACTATAACACCTAAACCAACTAAAACGTCTAAGCCACCTAAACACCTATAACACCTAAAACACCTCTGACACCTACAACACCTAAAACACCTAAACAGCTAGAACAACTAAAACAACATTAAAACAACTAGAACACCTATAACTTCCAAAACAACCAATAACACCTGTAACAACTGAAACACATGCAACAACTATAACACCTAAAACAACTATAACACCTTAAACAACTAAAACACCTAAAACACCTATAACAGCTAAACAACTTAAACACCGAAACACCTAAAACAACTAAAAACCCTGAAACAACTATAACACCTATTACAACTAAAACACCTAAAATCACTACAACACCTAAAACAACTATAACACCTACAACAACTAAACACCTTAAACAATCATAACACCTAAAACACCTGTAACACCTATAACAACTAAAAAAACTAAAACAACAATAACAACTATAACAACTTAAACAACTAAAACAACTAAAACAACTAACACAACTAAAATACATAGAACAACAATAACAACTACAACACCTAAAATAACTAGAACACCTAAAACAACTATAACACCTACAACAACTAAAACACCTTAGACAACTAAAACAGCTGAAACACCTAAAACAACTATAACACTTGAAACAACTACAACACATATAGCAACTAAAACACCTACAACCACTATAACACCTAAAACAACAGAACCAACTAGAACAACCATAACAACAAAAAACAACTAAAACACCAATAACAACTAAAACACCTAAAACAAATATAACACATAAAACAACTATAACACATAAAACACTTAAAACACCTGTACCAACTAAAACACCTAAACCACATAAAACACCTAAACACCTACAACACCTAAACACATAGAATTCCCAAACCACTAAAACACCTAAAACAACTACAACAACCAAAACAACTAGAACAACTAAAACACCCTAAACAACTAAACAAACAAAACGCCTAAAACCACTATAGTACTCAAAACAACTTGAAAACCTTTAACAACTAAAACCACTAAAACAACTAAAACAACTATAACAACTATAACAACTATAACAACTAAAACAACTATAACAACTAAAACAACTGAAACAACTAGAACACATAAAACACCTATAACATCTATAACACCTAGAACAACTAAACAACTGAAACACCTAAAACAACCAAAACAACTAAACACCCATAACACATGAAGCACCAGTAACAACTGGAACACCTAAAACAACTTGAACACCTAGAACACATAAAACACCTAAGCACATAAAACACCTAAACAACCAAAACACCTATAAACATCTAAAACACCTAGAACAACTGAAACACCTGAAACAACTACAACAACTATAACAACTGAAACAACTAAATTAACTAAAGCAACCTAAACACCTATAACAACTAAAACACCTGAAACACATATAACACCTAATACAACTAAAACACCTTGAACACCTAAAACACCTAAAACACCTATAACACATAAAACAACTAAAACTCCTTAAGACCAACTAAACACCTAAAACAACTGGAACACCTAGAGCAACTAAAACACCTTAAACAACTAAAACATCTTAAACAGCTAAACTCCTGAAACAACTAAAACACCTATAACACCTAAAACAACTACAACAACTAAAACAACTATAACAACTAAAACACATGAAACGTCTATAACACCTAAAACAACTAAAACACCTTAAACAACTAATTACCTAAAACACCTAAAACAACTAAACAACCGCAACAACTAAAACACTTACATCCTCTAGAACACCTAAAACCCCTGAAACAACTAAACAACTAGAACAACTAAAACAACTAAAGCAACGAAAACAACTAAAACAACTACAACAACTAAAACAACTATAACAACTAAAACAACTAAAACAACTAAAACAACTAAAACAACTTAACAACTAAGACACCTAAAACAACTACAACACATAAAACTCTAAAACACATAAGCCAACTATAACACCTAAACCAACTGAAACATCTAAGCCACCTAAACACCTATAACACCTAAAACACCTCTAACACCTATAACACCTAAAACACCTAAACAGCTGGAACAACTAAAAAAACATTGAAACTACTTGAACACCTATAACTTCTAAAACAACCAATAACACCTATAACAACTGAAACAAATGAAACAACTATAACACCTAAAACAACTATAACACCTTAAACAACTAAAACACCTAAAACACCTATAACAACTAAACAACTTAAACACCGAAACACCTAAAACAACTAAAAACACTGAAACAACTATAACACCTATTACAACTAAAACACCTAAAACCACTACAACACCTAAAACAACTATAACACCTACAACAACTAAACACCTTAAACAATTATAACACCTAAAACACCTGTAACACCTAGAACAACTAAAAAACTAAAAAAACAATAACAACAATAACAACTTAAACAACTAAAACAACTAAAACAACAAAAACAACTAAAATACATAGAACAACAATAACAACTACAACACCTAAAATAACTAGAACACCTAAAACAACTATAACACCTACAACAACTAAAACACCTTAGACAACTAAAACAGCTGAAACACCTAAAACAACTATAACACTTGAAACAACTATAACACATATAGCAACTAAAACACCTACAACCACTATAACACCTAAAACAACAGAACCAACTAGAACAACCATCACAACTAAAACAACTAAAACACCAATAACAACTAAAACACCTAAAACAAATCTAACACATAAAACAACTATAACACATAAAACACTTAAAACACCTGAACAAACTAAAACACCTAAACCAACTATAACACCTAAACCACATAAAACACCTAAACACCTACAACACCTAAACACATAGAATTCCCAAACCACTAAAACACCTAAAACAAATACAACAACCAAAACATATAGAACAACTAAAACACCCTAAACAACTAAACAACCAAAACGCCTAAAACCACTATAACACTCAAAACAACTTGAAAACCTTTAACAACTAAAACAACTAAAACAACTAAAACAACTATAACAACTATAACAACTATAACAACTAAAACGACTATAACAACTAAAACAACTGAAACAACTAGAACACATAAAACACCTATAACATCTAAAACACCTAGAACAACTAAACAACTGAAACACCTAAAACAACCAAAACAACTAAACACCCATAACACATAAAACACCAGTAACAACTGGAACACCTAAAACAACTTGAACACCTAGAACTCATAAAACCCCTAAGCACATAAAACACCTAAACAACCAAAACACCTATAAACATCTAAAACACCTAGAACAACTGAAACACCTGAAACAACTACAACAACTATAACAACTAAAACAACTAAATTAACTAAAGCAACCTAAACACCTAAAACAACTAAAACACCTGAAACACATATAACACCTAATACAACTAAAACACCTTGAACACCTACAACACCTAAAACACCTATAACACATAAAACAACTAAAACTCCTAGAAAAACTATAACAACTAAAACAACTGAAACAACTAAAGCAACCTAAACACCTAAAACAACTGAAACACCTGGAACAACTATAACACCTAAAACAACTAAAACAAACACCTAAAACACCTATAACTTCTATAACACCTAAAACACCTAAAACACCTAAAGCACATAAAACAATTACAACAACTATATCAACTAAAACAACTATAACAACTAAAACACCTGGAACAACAAAAACACCCATAACAACTAAACAACTAAACAACTAAAACAACTAAAGCAACCTAAACACCTAGAACAACTAAACACATGCAACACCTATAACACCTGAAACACCTAAAACACCTAAAACAACCACAACACCTAAACAACTGTAACACCTAAAACAACTAGAACACCTGAAACACCTGATACAACTACAACAAATATATCAACTAAAACAACTATAACAACTGAAACACCTGGAACAACTGAAACACCTAAAACAACTAGAAACCATAAAACACCTAGAACTCCTAAAACACATAAAACAACTATAATATCTTAACCACCTAAAACACCTAAAACACCTAGAACTCCTAAACCACTTAAAACACCTATAACACCTAAACGACCTAAAACACATACAACAACTAAACACCTAAAACACCGGAAACACCTAAAACACCTAAACACCTGAAAACCTAAAACACCTACAACATCTAAAACACCTTGAACAACTAAAACGACTAAAACACCTGAAACAACTAAAACACCTAAAACAACTTAAACACCTTAAACACCTAGAACACCTACAACAACTCAAACACCTAAAACACCCAAAACACCTAAACAACTATAACCACTAAAACAACTAAAACAACTAAAACAACTATAACAACTAAACACCTAAAACAACTAGAACACCTATAACACCTCAAACAACTATAACACATAAAACAACTGAACATCTAAAACAACTAGAACACATAAAAAAACAAGAACACCTAAAACAAATATAACACATCAAACAACTGAAACACCTAAAACACCTATAACACCTAAAACACCTACAACAACTATAACAACTATAACAACTAAAACAACTAAAACAACTAAAACACATTTAACAACTAAAACACATAAAACAACTAAAACACCTTAAGCAACTAACTACCTAAAACACCTGAAACAACTAAAACACCGCTACAACTAGAACACTTAAAATCACTACAACACCTAAAACCCCTGAAACAACTAAACAACTAGAACAACTAAAACAACTAAACAACTAAAACAACTAGAACAACTACAACAACTAAAACAACTATAACAACTAAAACAACTACAACAACTAAAACAACTAAACAACTAAGACACCTAAAACAACTACAACACATAAAACCTCAAAACACATAAACCAACAATAACACCTAACCAACTAAAACATCTAAACCACCTAAATACCTACAACACCTAAAACACCTATAACACTTATAACACCTAAAACAACTAAACAACTAGAACAACTAAAACAACTAAAACAACTAAAACACCTATAACAACTAAAACAACTAAACATCTATAACAACTACAATACATAAAACAACTTAAACACCTAAATCAACTAAAACAACTAAAACAACTAAAACAACTAAAACATTTAAAACAACTAAAAAAACTACAACAACCAAAACGACTAAAACAACTAAAACAACTAAAACAACTAAAAAACAACTAAAACAACTATAAAACGGAAACAACTATAACACCTAAAACAACTATAACAACCAAAACAACTAGAAAAACTATAACACCATGAACACCTATGACACCCAAAACACCTAAAACACCTATAACACCCAGAACACCTATATCACCTTAAACACCTATAACACCTTAAGCAACTATAACAATTAAAACACATATAAACACCTCGAACACCTAAACCAACTAAAACACCTAAACCACCTAAGCCACCTAACTGTGAACGTGTTAGCTGTGTGTCTATAACCGTATCCTAAGATGTTACTGGTATTACGATTCTCAACATTGTCAAATGTGGCCGGTTCTCTGTAACAAAACCACAAGTATCCTGTATCAGGTAGTATCATTGTATTGTACCACTTTATATCTTGAAGCTTAGAATTGTGCTACGATTTCATAACACCCCATTTCCTGAATTGTAATTCTTTTTTCGTCATCTTCTAATATTCCGCCGGTTATGTCTGGTACAAGGTTGGTGCCCAGGATCATGATAGCATTAATTTATTGAGAAGCAAATGGGAGCAGCTACGAATTAGTTTAGCTTTGCATTCAACCCAAATCCCGCAATAGGAAGTAACTTTGCCCTAACGCGCATCCGACGTTACACGAATCCGTCTCTCATT
>SDVV010000225.1:21670-35914 GCA_016164225.1 Gammarus roeselii | reverse complement strand
TCCTTCCCAGTTCCAAAACAAGAAAGTCACTCACGCAGAAAACAAGATGGTTCACTAACTATCTGCATACATAAACACACACATACACATATACATGTACATGCACACAAATATACATACACACACATATATATATATACATACATAAACATACATATACACATACATATGTATATGTACATAAGTACACTCATACACACATGCATATATACATTAACTTCTTCTCCGTGCCGGGCATGTGGGATATATCCTCCACACGAAGTGATGTGCAACGGTGAAAGTTATTGCAGTTAACGCAGTAAGAGTTTCTATTGTTTCCTTCCGAATTGATACGATTATACGATTGCGACAATGTTTGATTACCCAGTATTAAAACAAGGAGCTGGGAAGTATACGCACTCTTTCAACGCCCACTTTTTAATATCCAATGATTTGATGTGCCCCCACACTGTGAACTCAACAATCGGTATAACTGAAACAATCTGTTGTAGCAGCAAAGCAATGTGCTTTCTTTCGGGAGAGCCAGTAGAGCGGTTTTGCCTGCAACATGACGGCCAATTTACCGCTTGCTGCCCAATACATGAATCCCAAGCACACCACTGATGCACCAAAGCGTACTGTAATAAGGAAAACGCAACCAGGGTCCGTCAGTTTGTCTCAGACTGTCATAGACTGTGGTTGTAGGAGCCACTGTCTGGTATCTAGTCTAGTTAGCAGATACAGCAGCGATACGTGTGTAACTACAGTTGTAATTGAGCCAGTATGGTCGTACATTCTGGTGCAACCGACGTCTACGATACCATCAGATACGTCTAAAGTGCGCTAGCCTCAACATCAGTAGCTGCTTTGATTGAAGCTGCCTTACATTAGAGCAGCAACATCTAGTCTGGGGTACCGCTGCCTACCGACTTCTGGTAATAATAAGCTGCAATAATCACAAGCTCTAATTATCAACAAGTGACCCTGCTTCAACGAGAAGGGTACGCCCAGCACACCAATGGTGCGCTAGATCCACTCCCTTTGACGTCGTGTAACTCGCGTGAATGTGCTGTAACCAGGACAACCACACCGTCACACTCAAGTGTGCCACTGTATGCACTGATCTTTCTCCATGGAAGAGTGCACGTTTCAGGACATCCGACTACCATGAAACAGTTTAATTAAATTTACCATGCATTGCGGCTTATTAGTTTTTGCACGGCGTTCTCGTTCTCATGACATTTGTCTGCAGTTCCTCATCCGTTCTCTTGATATTCAAATGTGCTGTTCCTTTGACGCCGATCTGCTATTCCTCTGGCGTTTATCGGCCTTTCTCCTGTTGTTCAAATGGGGTCTTCTTGAGGTCCATCTGCCGTTCCTCTGACTTTCATCTGCCGTTCCTCAGAGGTATATTTGTCGTTCAACGTACGTTCCTCTTACTGATATCTGCCGTTCCATTAACTGATATCAGCCGTTCCAATTTTTTCCTACATTTTTATGACGATAATTTGTCGTTCCTTGACGCTCCTCTGCCATTTTCCTGACGTTCATTTTCTGTGTCCGTGACGCTTACCTGCGATTTTTATGCCGTTCATCTGGCGATTCCCTGGCGTTCACCTGCGGTTACCATTACGTGTGTCTGCCTTTCACCCATCCTACCTGTCATGTCCAGGTCAACCAGCGGTGAGACTGTGGAGCGGACGGTCCGGGACAACAGCCACACTGAGTACGGCCTGCGCTGCGGGACGCAGTACCACTTCTTTATTATCGCTCATAACCAGATAGGTAATTCTGAAGGTCATGGATTGGGTCTGTTAGCGCATTGTCATGTAGGTAATGCTGAAGATCATGAAGGTGGTTGAGTAACGCATGATAACGGATGGTACAATTGAATGTTGTAAACACAGTTTGGGAAATCAAGGATATTATTCGTTTGAGAATGTTCCAACTAGGAGCATCCCTGATTAATGAAATATTTCTGCGTTGGCCCTCCACGCCACCAAAGCCTCTCATCTATCTCCATTCCTTGTAAACTCTCATTTTTATTCGATCCTTTCTACTCCACTTCCAGGCAGTAGTCCCTCATCACCAGTGGTAGAGGCCCGCACTAAAGGCCGTACCCCCACACCGCCACCGCAGTTCCAGTTCGTGACCAGCAACGGATCCCAAGCCACTCTGTATTTGTCGCAATGGCAGTCCGGCGGCTGCCCCATAGAAAGCTACAGCGTCCACTACCGACCAAACGGCCACAAGCGCTGGACCACAGGTCAGTGCCGAGTCTGTCGTCCAGGTACATGCTTCTAAAATGGTTTATTTCAGGGTAGTTTTATTTATAGATCTAGCAAATGTTACATTAGAATGAAACACGCATCTATATTTTGGCTTATGAATGTCTGAAAAATCATCATTTGGTGATGAAGTTGGTTGCATCACTGATCAGTGGGTGAAAATCAATATTTGGTAATGAAGTTTGTCCAAATAATGATCAGTGAGCAATGAAATCCCGCCGTCCCGCACCTTCGCGGTATCGGGTCTGGAACCGGGCACTGCCTACGAGCTGCGGGTCACGGCCACCAACACCGCAGGCACCAGAGAGCAGCTATACAGCTTCAGCACAGCACGCGACCCCAACACCGGTGAGCGACCAAACGTGCGATTCACTGCACCGGGGGTTTGCCAAGTAGGGAGTCTCATTGTTTTAACTTTAATGCAGGGCGTAACCGGGGAAAATTATCCCGAATTTTTCAAATTAGATTATTGGGCCAAGGCTTTCCAGGGCCACAAAGGTTTAGAACTGATGTATCCGCTCGTACTGACACAGGCAGTTTCTGACTTCCATCACAGAAAATCTTGTTAATTGTTTATCAACGTAATTTGAGACAGTGACAATATGGTTTCCGTCACGCTTTCCAATAGGAATCAAAAGTCAATTAATCATATCCTCCCGCAGCCCTTGACAGTACTTGGCCCCACCGAGAAGGTGAAGGGCTCAGGGCGAGTGGTCAGGCCCCCATGTGGCGCGACCTGCGCGTCACGCTGCCTGCTAGCCTCTCCCTCCTGCTGCTGCTGTGCGCAGCCGTCAAGCTCGTCTTTTGCTTCAGGAACCGTGAGTGGGCGACGCATGGTGATAGTCTTATCTAGACGCTTCATGCCTGAAAATGTATCTGTCAATCTGCCATCCCCATGAGAAGTGTTCACGAAAGTTCATCGGATTTCCATTTTCCATTAGAAATTATCTTACTTAGGCGACGGATAAACGTTCAAATGAGTGTGCTCGATGTCCAGGACGTAGTGGCGACCACGACAAGAGCATCACCTACAGCGGGGCGGCGGCGCCGGATCAGGAGCTCAAGTCCGGCAAGGGCTTTCACCCACACCCCGCAGCAGACACATTCTGCGTGCAATTCGCTGCTGACCCACTAAAGCAGTACGAGGCGGACTCAACGCTGCAGCAGCGGCAGCAGCAATACGCAGCACTGCAGCAACAGGCGCTACTGCCGGGCAACATGTCGAGCACACGTGAGACAATGATTAGTAATGCATGGACTTAACATCATTGTCATGGTACTTTTTGCACTTCGGTTAAGCATGACGTATAAAGGAATTGACGTAGAGAATAAATACTTTGCTACTCTGACGTGATCTTAATTAAATTCATTTGAATGCTGGTCAACCTTAGTTGAATGAAATCATACATGATTGTTAATAAATAATTTGACATCGAGCGTGACGCTGTCCTTGCACTTGGACTTGTTTGGTTGTTCTGCAGACATTGGAGGGTTTCGATGCGGCCATGCTGGTCTGTTTTCGATCAGCTAATCGATCCAGTGTGAGTCACCTGTTTGATATTGTTCACCGACACGGAACGGGTGGATGTTTAAAAATTATCGAATGCCTTGATTTTTTCACGTTGTTCTTCTATAAATGTTTTATTTGTATTTCTCCATTATTTTTCACAAATTTTTCAAGTTAAAAGAAGCATCGGATGTTTGTGGTTAGGACCTGTGCATTTTTTACCATTCCTCTGACCAGTTCACAATTTTTCGCTCGTGCAATGCTCGTTCCTTCCTTAGTTTGCCCAAGACTGCCAGCAGGTGAAGGAAAGCTGAGGAACTGTAATGTCGCTGCACTCAATCTAGGACCTCAGATGTTGAACCATTTCGACGATGAGCCAAGATTTTACGGGGAAGTTCGAGAAAAAAAACAATTGACTGGTGTTTGCAAATGTATGCAACATAGTGACATGATAACATTAAAGCAATCGGACGAATGGTGTATGTAGTATCACTTTAAGAATTAACTTGAAAGCTTGTAAAGTCATAAACTATTTATAAACCAATTTCATGCCAAATTCTTAATTACGTCTCAAACATTCAATTTAAAGAGTTAATGGTATCTAAATATGCATTAAATCACATTACATTGCGCGTGTCTATAAAATTAGATTCTGGGTAGCAATTCTGGCATTGATCCACGACCAATAAATTTTCGGTCGTGAAGTGGGTCCTTCTTAGGCCACATCCTAATCATTCAAGTCGAAGGTTCTGGAGCGTCGCCTACCCTTATCAATATGAAGATTGTGTCAGCTGCACTCTTGCGATCTTCTACCGTAGAACAAGACACTCTGCCACAGATTAGGGAGCTCATTTCGAAGCCGAGTTCTAGTGCCGATCGTTTTTACCTACGTATCTGGTGTACAAAAAAGGATTTATGCATATTTTCTGAGGTTTTAACTCACGTTTGGATACAAAAACTTTTAAACAGACAATCTTTATATCCTTGGCTACCACATTCTTTATCCTGTCCATGCAGTTGGCCAAGAGGACGTTTACCAGTACGCCAGCGCCATCTATCGGCACAGCTCTCAGGCTGGTATCACTACCTCTCCCCGGCACATGGAGAGCACCTCACCAGCAGCAACTCGTGAGGTGAGCCAAAATGCCATCGGAATTGGATAATATAGATAATTAGAATTATCACAATGTCATATAAGCTCTTATTTCACGGATCAATCATCAAAGTGTACGAGAAAAATTACATGAGAACAGATATTTCGGAACCCTGTCTGTTTCATCTTCATATAGGCAGATAGATACATTTCATGTTATAAAACCTTATTTCTTTCCGACACATTAGCCCTTCGATTCTATTGCGCTTTTAACCCAATCTCTGAATTATTCAAAATATCTTTGCTTCAATGCAGATTTTGGTTGTTATGACTAATAACTCTTTTATTTAACACGCTATGCGATTTTTGATCCGTGGAAACCATATCAGTGGAAGAACCCAATCCTTCTTCCTTAGTGCATCGGGTTCGAGAAGGGCCCGAGAGCAGGTCCTCCTCGTCAGAAGAGCTTCAGCGCTTTGGTGTACCAGGCGCCCTCACTGCAAGACGTGGACGCGCAAAACTCGGTGAGAACAACTACGAGTAAAACCAATGGACCGAGTGCGCATTGATATGTCCAGCATGAATGTTGTATGTTTCGCCTACCAATTTATAACGAATCACATTTCCATCATCACAGTCATGATACGTGAGGTATCAGTGCACCTCGACACTGCGCTCTCAGAGCAACCATCTGCTACGTGTGGCGTCAGTACTGATCATGCATTTTGAGGACGAAAATGTCGTCCATGACCTTATGTTAGGCATATTGTATTCATGTGACGTACGTCACGTCCACGTGACTTTATGTTTTGTGTAGCCTTCTCGAGACCATTAATCCGGTTATTGCCGGAGTTTGAGTGTGAGGGTTCAAAACGGTTGAAATTGGTACTTTAGTTTTATAGGCTGTACAATTTGAAATATACGTCAATTTGCGAGCGACGCCTGGCGATTACGATGCAGAGGGGTTCCAGTGAGATTACTTTTAGCTGTGTTAGAATAATTTTCGGAAGACCGTCATCAAAACGGTGTCCACGATCATGATTTGTAAACATCACATGATATTGAAAATATCTGGCAGTCATTCATTTGAGAGAATTTCCTATCTTCGATTGGGTTGATCAGATTCCAATGGTAATTCGAGCAATTGGACTACGAAAAGTTATTTTGGTTGTACGCAAACCTGCTGACAGTGAATAGAAAACAGCTTGAAGAAGAATAATATTGTCAGTATGAATGGTACCGAAGATGGTCGTATGTATGACAAAGCAACGCGGAGCGTGCAAGGGATTTGTGTGAAAGTATCTATTTTTTTTAAGAGTTTAAGAATCGAAGTACAACACGCTTTGAATCTCCTGTGCCGTCGTAACGTCGTAGTTCGCCACACTGTTAGGAAATTCTCGTCTATTTTATGGTGTAGGGAAGGAGGGCGGTAGGTGGCGTGTCATGGGCTGTCAGTAAAGATGCTTTGTCTGTCTCACGGTGAGTAGCGGGCACTCGTGTCCAGAGCGTTGACGATAATATCGATTCGCAAATATCAGCTCTCAATTAAAATATCTGATTAGCATCTTTTGAGTCCATTTATCAACATGGTTTGAGCTGCTACTAATGTACATTCGAGCAGGGGAAGGGATTGGACGAACAAATAAAGGGTTTCGAAAAAGTATGTTTGGTCCTGTACATTGTGAATAGTGATCAGAAAGCGACTTGAATAAATTTATGACTGGCATTACGAATTGAAGCACACGTGGCCGGTTTATGGCGCCGTTGCTACTCGTTCAGTTCCACGAAAATGGAACACGCGTTAGCGAGAGTTTCATAAAAATATTCACGTTATTTCTAGTCTTGTCCCAACTCTTTTTTTTTCAACAGAGCATATGCACTTTGCTAATAGTTGATAGCCACTGTAAACAATTAAAAATTATATTTTTTCGTTTTCATCTACAAACCTGCATCCGTTCCCGGCTATGATATGGAACGCAACAAAAGTGAGCGTCATTTTTTTGAAAATATGAACTGCTTAGAGGATTGATCGAATGTAATCAACAACAAAGTTTAACAGGTAAAATATTTACCTTCCCGACAGGATATCTTGTCACCTAAGAACGCGGGGCCGGACCGTTCGAGCAGAGGCCTGATACCGGCTAGCAGTACTGGCAGAAAGAAACACCAGGACCGGCCCTCCAAAAGAGGGGGTGACTGGAGCACAGCCGCCCAGCCCCACCTCACCAAACCCGCGCGAGGAACCCCCGCAATCCTTTCAGAGGTTCCACACAGCCAGCAACCCCACCGCCCCTCACAGGAGGATGGTCTGACAGCAGCTCGATACCCGACGTTCGAGTCGGTGCCTGGCGAATGGCACAAGCGGCAACAGAGCGCCATAGGGGACGGGGGCCACGGGCCCAGCGACGCGGCAGGGTGGAATGCCTGAATGCTTACATTAACCAGTGTCTGATAATGTAATAGTGGTCGATTAAAAATGCTTAAAATGTAACTGTCACGCGGGTTTTTATGTAGGTATTCACAAGTTGAGTTACATACATCCCAACTTGTACAAAATGCTCGACAAATTGTATCATTGATCTATTTTTAATAAACATGAGAAATACGCACCAGCTTTTCACACTAACCAAATGCATTTGTTGCCAAATGTGGCATCAATCGAAATTATTATTTGTTATGCCTCGTGGCAAACTTTCCGAACTACCGTATGATTGTTTTTGTTCCTTACATGATTCCCGATCTATTGTTTTGGCATATTTCCAAATTGTTCAACTATTGCCGGCGAATCCTTCCTCCGGTTGAATCGGTCATGTATTTCAGTTTAAAACGTTTTTCTCATTCGATCAATTTTAATCATTAAATATCACTGGTGGGGAGAGCAAGATACCAACACCATATTCTCATAAAAAATAGCTGTAGTGGATGATTCATTGATTGCAGCTTTTATTATTTGGGCTGCCTGCAAACTACGTACAGAGAACTATCATGGGCCAAATTATTGCCCCTTCAACTTCAATAGCATCAAACCCATTCATTTATTGCCTCTCGTCGAGGTTCTGTTAATTGAAGGGACTTCTCGTTTGATCATTTCGATAGACATTAAATGAACAGGACAACTGCCGTTCGTGTTTGGTCAAGAGACAATTGAAGAACATCATAAGAAGAGAACCATTTCGAAATTACAAACTTCAACATGATTACATAGACGAGAAAATCTTTTTAGGGGAGTTTGGGAAAAGTTAGAATGGTGCAGGTCGTATATTTAGACAGACTCTGAAAATAACGTCCGATGTATGAATTTTTTATTTATAAAGAATAAATAAAATGCGCCACTGTTTGAATAAACTAATATTTTAGCAATATTAGCAGATCCCCAATTATTAAAATTGGCATGAAACACAATGCACTAAGAATTTCTGAGCAAATTCATCCGTGCAACCTCTTTCTACCTGCAAATGTTCTGCTCAACTCCAGGAAAATATTAGAAATGGATACACTGAAAACACAAACATGACCGTTAACTTTAAATAAATTATATTAATTCGGGGAATTGCTTATATGATCATATATCATCGTGAGCTGCATTGAGTTCCACTTCTTCCATATTTGATCCTGTAGAGTCCATGCCAACATCCCAAAATAAAACACATGATTAGTCTACATGAAGGCATTTGTCCTCGGCTGGTAGATATATGGCTTTATTCAATGCCATGCCGTTACGTATCTAAGTGCTAACTTTTGAACGCTCGCCGCAAGCCCCTCGCTCACGGCGCTAACACTCAACGTGCTAACTTTTAAACGCTCACCACGCTTACGACGCTAACGCTCAACGTGCTAACTTTCAAACGCTCACCGCACTAAATTGTAAACGCTCACCGAGCTAACTTTTAAATGTTATTTGATATAACATTCGAACGCTCGTCGAGTTGACTCTTAAACGTTCATCGAGGTTTAGAGCCATGAGCTTTGCCCACGAGCATTATTTCAGCACGGTTAAAATTCCAATTTTGCCAATAAATAATTCAAGTAAAGCCTTGGAGCAGGAAATGTTGCTGGAGAAGTTACGATAAGGAGTTTTCTAGTGACTCGTGACGACATTTGAGAGTAGTCCATCATCCTACGGTCACTATCCTAGATCACGATGCCATCCTAGGTCGCGAACTTAGGTCGCTCTGCCTTCCTAGGTCGCGATCCTAGGTCACGATGCCATCCTAGGTCACGAACTTAGGTCACGATGCCATCTTAGGTTACCATGCCATCCTAGGTCGCAAACATACATCACAATGCCATCCTAGGTTGCGATCCTAGGTCACGATGCCATCGTAGGTCGCGAACCAAGGTCACGATGCCATCGTAGGTCGCGATCCTAGGTCACGATGCCATCCTATGTGCCAAACCAATCAGTCTCACTCCAGCGTCCCTGGAATGCGAGACCAGTGAGTGAGTTTACCACTTCACCATCCATACATCAGAAGTTGTGCATCAAAAAATTATACTGCGTATCACACATATTTATGTTCGTTCAAATGTTCTCTTTTGTCAGTAATTCACGGGTCATTATTACCGAGATAAAGATATTAAAAAAGGGTAACCGTAGGGTAGGTTAATGTAAGTTGTTGGAGCGTCGTTGGAAACAAAAATCTATAGACCCCCGAATAGTTTCGATCAGCAATTGGTTCAAATCGAGATCAAAGCGTTTATCGCTGGATCCTCGACACAACAAAAGTAGCATCAAGTAGACGTAGCTATCCTATTTTTGTATGTTCAATTCAAACGTTTTCCCCCGCCCTAATGCTGCTCCTACAACATAAATTCAAGCAGCTCCATCGAATAAAGAGGGTCAGGCTCTAGCGTGCTGGCTGCAGTGCGAGTGCATGCATGCAACTCTGCAAAAAAATGCGTTCGGAGGACTCCTACAGTCTTAATTATGAAAATAATAATAGAAATAATAATATTAATATAAAATAAAAATACCAATAATAATAATAATAATATTATTAATAATAATAATAATAATAATAATAATATTAATATAATACAAATATTTATTTTCAAACACTCAATATTTCAATAATGATTACAGAGCAACAAGTTGATAAAACGTTCCTACCAATACATTCAAATTATGCACTATGTCAAACGTTTCTCCTCCCAATGATAGAGACTGTGATGAGTAAGTTTTTGGACGGACGAAGAGAGGGCTGGTTAGGGGGGGTCAGGGGTGTAAAGGAGCCTTGCAAGTTCTGGTCTTGGATGAGCAAGACTTTGTGCTAATAATTTAGGAGCTCATTTCGAAGACAAGTTGTAGGGCCGATAAGTCGTTAGATAATATGAATTAATGATTTATCATTTTATGTGGATGTAACTTTTGTTCCATGATAAGCCTAATTTAAATATAAAAATTTATCGTTTGATTTTTTTCGGTAACATCTAAAAAGGTTCATCTAAAAACTTTTTTTTTTCTCATACCTGGCTTTGTTGACACTGATGAAGTTTTTGAGAACATGCGTGTGTCGTGTTAGCACGGGTGGGGACTGCAGAGAAGAGTGGGGGATGTTGACACTGAGGGTGCTTATTGTAGAGACGAGTGTGATGTATTGGGTCAGATTGTGAGAGTTAAAGAGACGAGTGTAGAGTGTCGGTCCTTAGGGTGTGTATTTTTGAGATGAACTTGGCGTGTTAGCACTGATGGTCAGGATTAAATAGACTAGTGTGACGCTTTGGCTCTGATGGAGTGGACTGTACTTCGAAATATCGGTTACATTTATATCCAGTTAAGAACTAGATACACGTATTCTCAAAACCCATCATTCTGGATAAATTTAGGAACGATTCTCGTTATGTCTATCTTTCAACATCTCTACAATAAAGTACCCGCATCAGTGGTTAGCCGCCGTGGCCGAGTGGCGATGCCGCCGTGGCCGAGTGGTTAGCGTATCCGACCCGCAGTGTCAGCCTCTGGTGCTGCATGTCGCGAGTTCGAGCCTCGGCAGGGACACGGCGGTCTTGTGGCGGGGAGATTTGGCGCCTCCCCCCTCTGTGTCTGCCTAGCTTAGTCACCCCCCTAACTAGGGGAAACGGCTGTATGTCTATACATCAGTAAAATATCAATAAGGTAAAAATTTAACATGGAACACTAAATATTTCATATTAATACACGGGAAGGAGAATTTCCAACTTAAACTTTGATATGCTTGTGAACCCGCATAAGATGGAAATTCTCTTTGACGCGGAAATTCCTCGGAAAAAGCATATTGGGTTAGTTAGACCAGTATGACGCCCTCTTCTGAGCTGCTCACATTGCTTTTGCTGCCGTCACTATAATGGCCCATAACATCGAGATAAAGCTTCAGACAGTTTCACAAGAATATCGGATGCAGAGCGGAGATGTGATTCAGAAAACAAGCCGGGCACACAATCCTATCCCGTCTCTGATTCACACAATCGAAAATGGAACACTGCCAGATATCGAGGAATAGAGAGGCAATGTTTCAGACACGTGTTGGTAATTTACGGACGTATTGCGATTCAGACTACGTAAAGCAGCTTCAACTTCTCTAACAGAAAACTTTTAAAGTGCTGCCATCATCGGAAACCATCAAAACTATCAAAGAACATCTCTGGTCTTAACGTCTTAGCGGACGCTTTCGAAGATTCTAGGCAAAAACGGCACACATTGAAAAAAAAGGAAAGTTGTCTTCTAAAACTCGGTCGAGTATGCTTCAGAAGATGCTTATCTTGAGCGCGTCTGTGAACATGGCTGTCGAACTCCTCAGCGGCCTTGGATGCATGCATCTGTTTTATTCCTTCAGCTCAAACCTATTGATAAGACTGCAGGGCACATTGATTGGATGATTGTTACGTTGATCGAAACAATATGGGAGTCGGTGATTATATCAATATAAGATGGTGTTTTAAAGAATGGGAATTATACTATTTATATTATAAAACTTTACACTGATTTCAATGTCCTGTAGGAAACTTTGTCCTAGAAGTATGGACAGTATGCTACTGTTCCGCACTATTTAATCTGCATCACGGCATTATTCGATGATGTAGGTTAAACTAATAAATCAAAGCATTCGATGGATTTAGGAATAATATCATCAAAGTTACATAGAGGATGGCGTCATCTGGTAGATCAATGCAAACCCATGTACATAAAATAAGTATATTAAGATGTAAGAATTTTTGAATACGTATCAGCTTAAAACCGATTTCTGGTCATTGATTTAAACATCAAGGAATGTGATAGATTCTGTTATTCAGACCTTCAATCAAGGGCCTAAAATAAAAAGTGAAAGGATTCCTCAATTTTGAACGAACAATCAAAGTGATCGAGTGGAATCAATAAAAAGTGTCATGCGAAGGAGGCCTGATCTTTCTCTTACAATGAGAGCAAGAGAGAATTCTCTTTGACACCGAGGAAACTAATGAGATCAGCATTTTGTTGAGAGCGTTCACGTGATTGTTTTGGAGTTTCTTGCCGTTGATAAAACACACTCGTCACACATCAAGAAAATTCAGAAATTATTTTAGTTTACTATACTAGGGATCCGTTAGGGCTGCAAATGATGCAGTAACAATGTTACGTCGCTTCGTAGTTTAAGAAAAAAAACTGTTCAGGACCATATTTATATGAGATTAGATTTTTTAAATTGCGCAGTCACCAAGATAGTATTGCTTCCATTTACAATCCGTTAACTTCTGGTGCAATTTCGTGTTTGAGACTCTGCAAAGACGTCGCGCTATCGGAGTGGGCAAATTCCCAATACAAGACCGTCTATTCTTGCTGGTTCATCAGCTTACCGTAAGGAAATTGCTAGATGTTCCTAGAAACATATTGCTTAAAAATGTTAACACCAATTAAAATGTTGATGCTTTTTTGATTCAGAATTTTCTGTCTCAGATACGATTAATGCACTGTACATCGTGCCACAGCTGGCTGAACAATATTAACATACTCAGCCTTTCACTACGTACTTGAACAGACGGAAAAACTAGGTGTGCGATTCAATCAAATACAAACAATAACATAATTAAGTAAAACAACAGCTAAATTAATTTGAACATAGTACCTTGGCGGTAGATTCATTTTTATTTTGACCTAATACGGTTTCCAGATGGCAAATTAAAAGTTGTGTTATAACTGTAGCCTCATACCATTCCCCGGACCGTAGGTGATGATGGAGGACAAGCTGATCTGCGAGGTAGAGAACCTCCTCCCATGGATGAAGTTCATTTCATCGTCTTGTTGACGGGGCGCGAGGATGATATCCGCCACGAAATAACAAACTATCGCGCTTGATTGCAATCACTTGTAAATGAAATGGACCTATTCTCCATGTCGGAATAAACGTAAATTTAGGTCCTCAGCCCAGCCTCATTCACAGGGGTGCTTATAGAGGAATGGTCGCCCCCACTTCAGGGATTCACTTCGCGATAAAATGGGAAGGACTCCAAGCTCTGCCCCAACGTAGGATTGCAGACAAAGTCTAAAAGCCTTTGGGTGGACGTAGGCTAATCAACCGCGTTGAAAAATGAACATGAAAAGATCCCATCTCTTCACGTTCTTGTTGTTAACTTAATGTTTGCCTGGGTTTCCACTGAAAATAATGTATCCGTTTCAATTAAGGATTAGGATACTTTTCCAAGCATAAGGTCTTTGATGCGCTGCTACAGTAACAAAATGTCGTTCAACTCACAAATGAAGAGCATTGTCAGTCACAGCAGATAGTTAACATGAAATTCCGAAGTGAGGAATAATAACATTTTGTGGACTATCTGTTTGAGATGCCAATCAATACTATTGCAATAGGTGCCAGAAGTCTGAGCTGTTATGAAATTCTCACTACAAAAATTTTAATTGACTATAAGTGAATTTCTATCATTCAATAGGTAGAAATTAATTATGTACCATACGTATCGATGATCTTGCTTTTGGACATTTCTGCAATTTTCAAGAAGTGAATGATGGGTGAAATGTTCCTAGGATTCAGAATAAAAATCGAACACCATTGCAACATGGAGAAGGGAAATAGAGATAGAATGGTAACAACCTTTTATATAAATTTGTTCAAGAATTTTTACAAGTGGATAACCAAGATTTTGAAAGCAACAAATCCAATATTTCATTTACCACACGTGGCATTTTATAATCTTCAAGTAGTGCGGTATTAACAGGATTATTTGAAGTACGTATATTCATTATGACACAATATATAAATTTAATTATTCAAGTTCATTTTACATACGGTGATGATTATTACCTCGCATATCCAGAGGAGTCATTCCTAAACACTGCCCTTATAGATTTATTCAAATTTTCTTCTACAGCTCTTCCTGCAAGTTTTTTTTTTTTTTTTTTTTTTCGTTCG
>SDVV010000225.1:0-21650 GCA_016164225.1 Gammarus roeselii | reverse complement strand
AAGTTTTTTTTTTTTTTTTTTTCGCGTCAGAAATTGATATTGTGTTTATGTTCCGTCCAATTTTTTATATCTGCTCGGAGTTAATTAACATATGCCTTAAAAGGAGAGATGTAGAATAAGGTGGTTGTCTTTCTCTGTTGTGCTGTAGCCAGTCGTGCGTATCGTTCATACAGAAATGTACATGAAATACAATATTGCGGAAAATACTGATGGCATAAATTTTTGGTGCTCCAAGTTTAATATTAGAAATTGGTTCATTGATCCCATCTCAAAAGACCACATTACAACAAGCTGACATCCATTAATTTACAACGTTTTTGAGGAACGTAATAGATAGTCTCATTTTAGAATATATTATTATCTTTGAAACGACATGTATTCAAGCAGATTATTATCATATTGACATGGTTTCAGAGAGGATGGGAACCACCTACGTCATGTTCAGGAATATTTTGATGGCACAAAAGGAATAAGAAGATGGATCTTCTAACGTTGATACTGTCCACATAAATGTAAGTTAAGATAAGGCCAATGTTAACTTGAAGATACTGTTGAAAAATTCCTTAATTAATGGTATTCAAGGTAAAGTTTGAAAACTTTTCAATAAAGTTTTCTAACACGGAATCCGAAATTAGTCGCAAATAAAAAAATATCCGTGCGGTGCTAATTTCGCTGTTCTTCTTTAATGTGATCAATCGCTTGAGCATAACCCATGTTCATCAGCCTTGGTGGAACTGCACTGCTAATAAAATAAGAAAACGATATTCATACTTGGACATATTTTTAAAACTTTGAAATTATTCAGCAAACTAGTTTTTATTAATTTTACCAAACAATGATAAACGAAACCAATTTTGTAACGCACAAATGAAGAGAATGTATCTTCAGGAACATTCCAGAAGTTGCTTGAAATCATCTTGAAATATTTTCCTCAGTTGGTAGGAATTATTTCGTATTCGTAATTCCTCTTCAATCTCAGAATCCATGTCATCAAAGATGAAGGTGGTTCCCATTGACTGAGATTTATTTAGTTGAAAACATAATGGATGACTCTTTTTGCAATATCAAGATCTTTAAGACGATACAAGAGTTTTATATCGTGAATTCTGAATTAACCTTGTGGAAAGAAAACATTTCAATCTTCTGCGACCGAGCATAACCACCGTCCAAGAAGATACAGGCCATAATGCGCTATGCTATGAAAGATCCCTTCTAGGCTGCAGCATGAATTCCTAGACAAATCAGGATCAGTACAGGCCATAATGCGCTATGCTATGAAAGATCCCTTCTAGGCTGCAGCATGAATTCCTAGACAAATCAGGATCAGTACAGGCCATAATGCGCTATGCTATGAAAGATCCCTTCTAGGCTGCAGCATGAATTCCTAGACAAATCAGGATCAGTACAGGCCATAATGCGCTATGCTATGAAAGATCCCTTCTAGGCTGCAGCATGAATTCCTAGACAAATCAGGATCAGTACAGGCCATAATGCGCTATGCTATGAAAGATCCCTTCTAGGCTGCAGCATGAATTCCTAGACAAATCAGGATCAGTACAGGCCATAATGCGCTATGCTATGAAAGATCCCTTCTAGGCTGCAGCATGAATTCCTAGACAAATCAGGATCAGTACAGGCCATAATGCGCTATGCTATGAAAGATCCCTTCTAGGCTGCAGCATGAATTCCTAGACAAATCAGGATCAATTCTTGACAAAAATTAACCGTTTCACACTGTCACGACGCCTCAATAATTTTGGCATAAGAGCTCGTTCAACAGCACCCGAACAACCCTGCAATAGTACGAAGAACATTCGAAATGCTGAGATCATGTTATTTGGAGGCACGAACATTGGGATACATATACGAAAGCAGGACCAAATCAGCCAGAAGTGGAGTGACCGACGACAAGACGAGATCAGACTTTTCTCATGCGCTCCCACACACGCTAGAACTTAGCCTCCCAGAGCTAAAGTGACCGGCCAAGGCCTCGGAACGTCCACATCATGTCGAGGGTGAGGTCCGAGATCGCTGTCAGCCATGGGACTGACAACTTGATTTTTTTTCTCCTGCATCATTATTGCCGGGCTCCTACATTCATGACCTTCTCAACGAGAAAGATCGTCAGGGCCCAGTCATAAATAATTAATTCAAAATGATTCATCAGCTAGGTCTATCACATGCCTGCTCTCTCGATACCTAGAGCAAACTGCCCGCCATCCATCCAACCACCATGAGCTTCGATGTTTCTCTTCGGCTAGCCATCTTAACTTCGCTTTCATTAGCCTTTCCACCAATCCCCCATCATCCGAACTCAGCATGTGTCAAAATCAACTTATAACAACTGAATGAACTCTGTTCTCCAATTCCTCACCATCCCGGATCTAATTCGAACTACGTCATTATTGATTATGTCCCACATCGTGAACCCAGCCATGCCTCTCGAACATTTTCTTTCGAAAATAATCAACCTCCGCCCTTTTTTCGCTTATATCGGTCGATCCCGATGATAGCAGTTGGGACAAGCATCCCCTCATACAACCTTCTCTATATTTGCTTACCCATTATCATACACGTAATTTTACTCTTCTGTGCACTGAAATCTTTACCAAAGTACTTCACTAGATTTCACTGCAGTTTCTAGTAGTACAGTCTTCTCCACTTAGAGCCCAGGTACCTGAAGCACTCAACTTCAACAATCAACTCTCCGTTTACGCCTACTAATTTCGCTCGTGCCGTCGATCCTTGAAGACATTATTACTCTACGTTTCCCCATATTAACTCACAACGTACTCCTACAACTCCTCCTCCGAATCTGCCACAAGTTACGTTTCGTCCTCAAAACATTAACGGACTCAACTGCAAACTCTGTCCATTTGCCTAAAACAACTAAATACATCGGATCGAAACACTCGCGTTTACCTTTTCGACGCTGCGTCCATGTAGAGATAGTTATAGCGCAACCTGATCTTAGTACCACTTTCACGTGGATCCAACCACTCTCGGACTATTAAGAACAAGAGGGTGTCGAGGTTATGAAGGGGCCTGATCAGTACCCGGGCCTCAACTTGATCTTGAATCTCTGGAAGATTATTGGTAATAAAGTCTGGGAACATCAACCTTCGACTGCGAATGTTTATGTACACAAACGGTGCTTGGATGAAGTAAAAATCGTCACACTCCTTTGCTAGAAACTGTCGAAGTTCTGTAGCTGTCGAGGCGTCTAAATGATAAAAAAAGATGCTTCAATACATCATATCATCGGTTTCAAAACACATCGTCGTCAAATTTACGGCCCTTCTAGTTTAGTTGCTTATCAATCGATTTTGGAATGGTCGTTATCTATTTGAAAGCCGCAATGTTTGATGTTATTCATGTTCTCTAATATTGCATGAACCTAATATTCCACGATTCTTTGGAATCACCAGTCATTGACTATTGTTCTCCTCTCCGGATCCCACATAAACAGAAAGATCTCAAAAGACTTGAAACATTGCAAAGAAGCTCCTTACTAATATTAGGGAGGTAAAGGAAATAGACTATTATGAATAATTAAACACCTTGAGACTATACTCAATCCAAAGACGTTCTGACAGATTCCTGGACATAAACGTTTGGAAAATTCTGGAAGGCTACACGGTAAATGTAAGCGCAAAAAATGTTGACGCAAGTGACTATGAAAAACCAGGCAAGGATTGGCAGAATGTATTGCTTCAAAGTGCCAAAACTGATGGACAGTAAAGTAATGCCAACAGTTGCATTCAAGAGCTTCACGTGCCGGGATCATATGTTATTCAATCAAATGCCATTGGAAGTACGTGAGATCAAGCGGGTGCCGCAATTGCCAACTACGGCAAAAAGATTTGAGGTTCAAGAGCCGACTGGATAAGTACCTCTTCTGTGTTCCAGATCAACCCTTAATCAATGGATATTCCCTTCTCAGTGACAACGCCAAGCTGGGATCCGACTGGCGAGTGTGGCTACATGTGCAAATGCTGGTGACGCAGCACGAGTGAAGTGTCCCAACTGAAGTCGGCCAGGTGGCAGCCACGCTGTGACCTGCTGCGAATAGCGAAGAAACTCAAAATAAGTATCTCCAACTATATAATGTCCTAATGTATTAGTGTTGAATAAAATTTTTTTTGTTAACATTTGCAATCCTACAGTGTACATGCACCATAAAATTTTAGTGACCTACTAACAGTAGTTCTGAATGTATTTCAATATAGTATGTTAATATACCACAGTAGAATTTTTCTCAGTAACTTGATAAGAACTGCAAAAAACTTGTGTACATTCGTCAGGCGATTGTACTCCAGAATATCCAACTGACGGATAAAAGACTGTAGAGTTGGGTTATATGGGCCATGCAATGCAATCAGATTGCGTTGCGGTGAAGGAGAAAAGATGTCAGCCGAACCTCAGTAGGAATAACTTGTATGTTTTAAATCTATCATGATAAGCATCTTATCTGTTGATGGTGGGGCAACATGGTGTGCTCCGTTTTGCACGATATAATCCCCTGCAATCCCATGAACCTGAATCCAGAGATCCGGATCATGGTTTCACGACCTCCTGCATTCCCATAATGAGCTTCATTGCCTTAATGACAGTTCTACAAAATGACATATGATACAAATTGAGCGGGATGTACTTCAATCGGTTATACTTTTAATAAATTATTAAAAAATATTAATTGGGTCCATCCGCGAATAAACTTTTATACCTTGCAATGCCACTCATCGTCCGGTATATTCTTGTGTCTTCCATAACATTCGCTCCACTGATTATCGGTATTTTTTTTTGTCGCACTATTGCCAAAGTCACACGTTTTTGTGCTCCATTTCCGAATCACTGGCCTGGAAAGTCATCAATATTGAAGAGGTCTTCGATACTTTATCAGTAGGCAGACGGCACCAAGGAGGCTCCTAAGCCCAGACAAATGGTCCAATAAGGGTCCTTTGCCGATTCCTCGTGGGCCGCTTCTCTAGCAAGAATACGCTCTTCTATTCTGTCGACAAATGCAAGTTTTATGTAAGCAAAGTTCTGCAGCGCTGCTATCTAAGGTCTAGGTAACTAGAATTTTTAAGTAACATATTTAGTTATTAGTGACGCTGCTGGGGAACTAAATAAAAATTGATTAGCATCCTGAGGACAATAAAATTTAAAGTTCTCGACAGTATTTTTGAGCAAAGCTCATTGAAAAATTTGGTTTCCACATTATTCAACTTTGATGATATCGTAAAGGCAATTCACTATAAAGATTTTATCATTTTGATTTTTAACCAAAATAATACCAATATATAATGGACGCACACAGCCCGGTATGACTGAGATGCACAACCTAAGGTATACGAAATGGACGAACATCCTATCATACGCAGTCGACGGTGTGCTCCTGACAGCGGGCGGGTATTATGAGATAATATTTGGGGTATTTGGTTGGATATGTGTATGGGTATTGTATGGGTATGGAAAGTTAGATTTGTATTAGTTTGCGTGGTGTAATGGTATTGTGTATAGCTAACGTGTTGTTAAAAAATGATTCTAGAATGTGTTAATAAAATTAAAATTACTATGGGTATAGGATTAGGGTTGGGCGTTCACAGCATACGATGTTTAGTTAATGTAGGATAAATTCGCTTGAACTTTCAGTGCCGAGTATTAGCATACGACTCAATACGGTTTATTTTTCGTTAGGGTAAGTAATATATGGTGGTTTAAGTCTTAGTTTACGATGCCAGGTGTTTCAAAAAGTGTTAGGTGAAAATGCGCGTGGTCTGCCACCAACTGGAATGGGATTATAGATCGGTTTGGAGAGGGCTCAGAAATATAGTCCGGTTTTACGTTTTGTTAAGATGATTAGCGTTGGGTTTTGGTTGGGATGGTATAAATTTTCAATTTGTAAGGAATAGACATACTTTTGGATGGGGGGAGTATGGAATATATGCTATTCAAAAATCGGCTGGGAGGAAATATGCACGCTCACTGCAGGGAATGGATTCACGGATGCTTCGGTTTCTTTTTTTTGTGTTAGTTATGTACATATATTTGTTCCGGTGTTTGATGAGATAACAGACGTTGGGTATTGGGTGTGTATACAAGACTTGATTTGTTTTGGTTAGCCCTGTTAGGTTAATCAGCGTTGGACCATGGGCTGGTTTATGACGGAATAGTTAATTTGTAAAGTTTTGTAATTTAGAACGGATTGAGCTGCTGGATTGAGATGTTATAAAAAGAGTTACCATGATCATTATTATCGTTGAGTTTATTCAGTTATAACAGAAATAATTTGCATTGCACTACCAATGCAGACGGCACCAATGAGTTCATTATATAAACGTACGCTGTTAATGGGTTTTAATTGAAATGATAAACATGTTCAAAGTAAAAAAAATGGTTGATACAAACGATATTTTTAATCATTAAAAACTACAATCAGATACAAAATTAGACTCGAAAATAAAGCCAAATCTTTATGGTCTTAGTCATTAAACATGACACTGTGTATGTAGACAGTATTATGCAGTAAAAAGGCACGTTTTTATACTGAAGTTGGCAGTCCAGATACTCTCAAATATTTACCCAGAAATATTATTAGATGTATTCAGATTGTCCAAATCATCAACTAGTTCTATTCCACCACTCAATACTTTTCCAACGGGTTTCCTATTTGCATGTTTATTTGCAAGGTCGATACAATCGTCGAAACAATCGTCGATACAATTGTCGATACAATCGTCGATACAATTCTCGATGGAGATTTTATAATATTTATTGTGACTAGTTTACTTTTAGCACCAAGGAAATAGCACCATATTTTATTCTGTTTAGCAGTTAACAAACTTAATTTGAACAATTACAAAAAAGTAGGGTTGCTACTAATTGACTTCATAGGAAAGGGGGACATCCAAGAATTGTCCTGTCGTTTTGCACCACCAAACTTAGTCATCAACGGGAAACATGAGGAAAAATCGATTTTTTTGTTATCATGAAATGTTTAGTGTGTTGATTGAAAAATTCGGGAACTGAAAAGATCAAAGGACAAATTGACCCAAATGGCAATCAACTTAGTTACTTACGCAGGAAAGTGATTGCGGGACGTCACTTATTTCTAGCGTTCCGTTCCCGACAGAAAAAAATCGTGAATGAATGTAGGTCAGTGGTTAGTGATATTTAAAAAAACTATTCCATTACTCTAATATCACAGGGGTTAAACCATATAAGGTCCTGAAGTGATGGAGATCCAGATTGATTGTTCGTTTGATGGGAAAGGATTGGGCTTTGAGATTGTTGGTAAAAAATTAAGCGCATGACTAAAAGACAGAGATGGTCCGGTTCCATATTTTGAGGAAGTATGCAAATAAGTAGATCACAAGCAACAACAGTTTTCCAGTTCGTAATGACTTCCTGGCGCAACAATCTACTCTCTATTTGAATGCGAAATTTTCAATCGTGTCTCTATTAGGACAATCATAGGGGAAAAAAATAGAGAATGTTTCAGTGCCTAGTTCAACTTCGACCACTCACGATTCCATTGCAGTGCTGCATATACTGAAATGTCTATCATTCCAGTAAACAAATTCAGCGAGTCAAAGACCGGAATTCCACCACCTCTGCCCATGTTTCTGTGTTTCTGTTTGGAGGACGTAGTACATCACAACCCTGAATAGAGCAAAGGCACGCACTAGTTTTACCGAGTCACATCTGTGTATGAGTAATTAGTTCTGGTTGCCGCTGCAGTGAATGCAGCGTATGTATCAATGAGACAATATTAGCATCCTAGCTGCTAATGTTGAAATTTTTGATGTGTCACGATTTACGAGAATGTTTATTATTGAATTCGTCTATGGTATATGAATTAAATTGTAGCAGTTTGTTATATGATGCAAAATGCTACCTCTAGGATTGTCATCACAGTCATAAATCAGATTTGGTTTTATATTGTCATAGCTTCTTAACACTAGTTAGATGAGTGTTTTTAACACAGTGAAACCATCTGAATATGTATCACATAAAGTTTTCATGCACAGCAATATATGGCAAAAGAAAGGCACCTCAGAATCCCCGACTCTCAGAAACACCACACTGTGTCGAAATAACGAGTGCCACAAACATAAGTACTTCAATTTCTACTCTCGACGTAGGTAGGAAATAGGTCTGGAAGATTTTTTCGCAAAATTTGTCGATGTTGGCAGTCCACGAGCATTTGTAAGTTGCATGCTAACGCTGGCGTGTCATGATTTGGTGGCTCAACCAATAAAAATACGGGACCATTTCAAGAACCACAGCCGGATATTTTTTCGAAGAAATGCCTCTTTGCTCTTTTCATGACTTGCAAAATTTTGCTGTGGTTTGGTTGCAAACTATCCTTGACAAAGGTGCCCGGTTTGAGTGGACGACTGGTATGCAACACGTCAGATTTTAGTTAGTGACGGCACAGTTTCACGGGCATGTTTCTTCCGTCAGGAGAGGTTCAGATGTCCGGTGGTGAAACGTTGAACTTCAGCGTCTCTTTTTACAGATCACAAACAATTAGAGTGTAAGTTTCATCATCTGCCGGCAAGGCGGTAAGAATGCCTAGAAATTTTAACAGGTGTCTCCTCACGTAAGCATCCGCGTCGTTAACTTGCTCGATCCACTTCGCTACCTTATCCTTCAAATCATCTACCTCGCTCTGCAGCTTGTTCATTTGACGGTCTTTCTTCTGAAAGTGGGCAGAAACCACATTTTTTCCGCTACAGAGGTTCAGGATGTTGTCGAAAAAATACTATTCGCTATCCTTACTTTGATATCAATGTATTCATATATGTGTATTCATTTCAGCATATGTTGGAACACGAAAAACTCACACGCACCATTTTTAAAAACAAGCGAATTCTGAAAATTTTACGCGTTTGTTTTTTATTATGAGAAAAATGGTCGAACACTACGAACAGCTTGTAAATAGGCCTCAGTATTGATGGCAGAGAGGGGGCGTGATACACAATAGAGAAATTATATTACTTATCGGAGGATGCGGGATGATCAACAGAGGAGGCGTGATACTCAACAGAGGGGGAGTGAAATACAACAGATATGACCTGATACTTAACAGATGAGACGTGATACACAACAGAGAAGGCGTAATACCCAACAGAGAACACGTGATACCCACCAGAAGAGGCATTATGCGCAGCAGATGAGGCGTGATGTGCAACAGAATAGGCATCTGCTTGCATCTGAACTACGCCTTCGGAAGGCTAAAAAATAATATTAGCGTCTAAATATTTGTATTGGCATAATCTCTCCAAATCCTCTCAGCAAGTCCCCAAGATTAAACCATTGCTCAAGGAATTCAGCGTAAATGAAGTAGATTCAGAGTTGTGTTATCTGCAATACTTGAACATCAATTTTACTGAGTTATCTCATGCCCGGCCCGCATTGTCTTCATCACATATAGGGATTATCGATATCAGTCCCAATCTTCAGTTATGGATGGCCCATGATACTTCGAAAAAACGCTGCAGAATTAAATTAATGATGTCCGCCCTATGACGGGGCTTGATTCTCGACTAAATGCGTTGCTAGACTTGCCGATATGCCGGCCAAATATTAGCAGTCGTCTGCAATTCAGTGACGCAATGACGGATAAAAAGTTAAACAAATTGACCTGTTTTCTTCGAAAACTGTTTCTGGAGTTGTCCCTAGAGCTTGATCAACTTTTATTTCCTTCGTACTTTCCAGTGCACAATGGAAGAGTTCATGGAAAATATTAAACATCTAAGATGAAGATCAGTAGGAAAATCGATAGAGAATGGTGTGAAGTGTTTCCGGTCATCAATTTAGATTTTAGCGAATAAATGGGTTGCTATACCTGACGCGAATTTTTCTCGTAGCTAACGTCAGATCAGCTCTTTTCCTATCCGATAACTGCCATATCAGCCATAAGATGTTCCAACAACCCAACTAAGGAACAACTTTTTACAGCGAACGTGCATAGCATTCCTCAGTCAGAGCAGTCATTTGCATATCCGCTAACTGTCATATCAGCCACGAGTTGTTCCACCAACTGAACTAAGGTACCATTTTACTGGTTATCACTTTGATGAAACCTTTCCTACCTAACCTAATCCAACTTAATCGTGAGTGTTTCTAACCCGCGGGGCAAAGGAGCGTGTTTCTAACCGTGGGGCAAAGGCGTGTGTTTCTGACCCGCAGGGCAAACGTAAGTAATTTGCTAGGGTAAGTAGTACTGATTTTTTTTAGCGGTTATGACAGTGTCCGGTTTTGACAATAAGCTGCATTGAAGTATCGCAAATACATGTTTGCTGAAACATTTTTAGCGCACAAGCAAGTGCGCTGGAAGATTTTTAGTCGATTTGACAACGTCCGGTCATGACAGTGAGCTGAAGTGAACTGGCGCAAGTGAGCGTGTGCTGAAATATTCATAGCCCAAAAGCTGTGCTCCCAATATGAGACGAGATATCGCTACAAGATCGCATATTATCGTATTCTGACTAAGCACCGTTACAGCATAACGGCGATTTTCTTGTCATACCCAATTCTTTTGTTTGCTTTGTAGTTTCTTAAATATTGCCGACAAGACAGTGACGTCTCGCGCATGGTCGCTGGACACTGGTAACGTCAGATGCCCTCCTCATTTAATCCTATGTAAACCTCCTACAAAATTGCTTGACACTGTCGCCTTTTGTTTAAGCTCAGGTCGTCACGTTTTCAGAAGTTGCATGAACTGATGTGAGTATTGTCTTAGAGTTTGTGACAACGAAGCTGGTCGCGCGCGTGCTGTCTGCGCACGGTCCCTCGTTAGAACCGCGTCCTTCAAGCTTAGCTTACGTTAACTTGAAATTTACATTTTGACATGCTCAATTCCTGAAGTATTTTTCAACAAATATGTGGAAAAGGTATGAATGTAAGTTAACCTTTTAAAATATTTTGTGGAAATACCGTTTTCCTTTTAAATTCACCATCAACAAATTTTAGTTCACTACTTTTAATCAGCTGATCCAGCTTCGCACAGCAGAGCCAGGCAGCTGCGGCTTGAAGTTTTACTTTGTAATATAGGAACACAAATCTGCTGGACTAAAGGAAACTTATAGTTCAAATACGGAATAATATCAATACCATTGAATAGTTCAAGTGATTCGATTTTTTGTACTCATTATTTGGATTTTGTTGCGATGAATAAACTACTATGATTTATTTAACTTTACTCGTATAGATTTCCCCTTTCGCTTCATTATTTTCTCACTGTTTCTCAATCGTATTTGAATTTATAACCTTGTCAGAGAACACGAATTACTAGCTCAACAACCTTGCAGAGTATCTGAAGTTTCATTATTTCAATGTTAATAGGACTATTATGTCATATGGTGTCAGATATTTAACTATCCATGCGATTCATTCCAGTTGTTAGCCAGGCTTAACAAATCAAGATCCGTTTAATTTATAGATATTTTAGGACCTATACTACTGATTGGTTAGTACGTGAGGATTCGGTTGCACCAGAAGCTCTAAATATCCTAAACAGGGCCTTCAACGTTGTATCCTTGAATATCATAACTTCAAAATGAAATAACGCGTACACTATACAATCTTGTTGTAATAAACTGTTTCAATTGTTTGAACTTTTTCACCAAAAATCATAAAGAAATAAGTTAAGCGTGACGCATGCCATACCAACGACATCCGACACGGCGATCCTCGCAAGCCGTTGGCACGGATCGTGGTCTTAACCATGCTGTCATCAAACCCTGCAAGATTAAAACACTGATCCAGTCAGCCAAACTGTAAATTTAATCACAAATCGTAACGTCTCTGAAAGATAATGAACAGGTATAATTTTGTCCTTCAATACTCTGTGAAACTTTTCATTTTTTCTACCCAGATACACATTCAAAGGATCATTTGCCGAACTCGCTGAAAAAACCATCTCGTTATTCGCCAACAGTATCCTGGAGGATGGAGTCATCATGATAATTAGTAATTAGTTCTTTAGGGATATTTGTTCGTGTACCACCTTACGATTTTATTCAGTTCCGGTTTACCCATCTATCTATTAGAGCGTTGAACTCTCTAGTTCATTCACAGATATCTCTGTCAGTCTTACGACTGCCCCACAAACATAGAACACCCATCAGCGTCTATCAAATTACGAGCTCGCTCGTCGCATTTCTCAGAATCTCAATCTACCACCCGTTGGCAGAACGTTCTGCTTGCACGTCCCTTTTGCTCTCGCCTCTATGGTCACACATTCATTTTAACATCCCTCGTTCATACCATTCTCTATCGCTCCATAATTCAAGCTTTTCTCGTCTTTGGCATGTCCCTCTCACTCTCCTTCGTTCCCTGTCTTCAGCCCAGACTGAATAGCGTAAACATTGTCCTCCTTGTGTCATTTCTACTGAGCGGTGTTCCAACTGGGAGGGATTCCGAATTTGCTGAGTCTGTGATCAGACAGGCGGCCTTATTAGCTCTCGACGATTCCCTTTCTAGATAAATCACCGCTATAATGCAAGGAAAACCGCTATGATGCAATCAATCTGTCACTTGCAGCTCTTTGAAACTGTATCTGTGTTGTAAATCGAGCATATAAGTGAAGGCTATTTATTTTCTGATATGTCATTTAACCAATACAATATATTGAATAGAAACTAACACATAAAAAGTTTTTCCTTCTGCATTTTTTTGGCAGAGCCGAAAGTCTAGTTTAGAGCTTCCAGTGAACTAATGGCTTCTTGTACGACATTTTCATTCGAACGGAAAATATTCTTTCGGTCTACACTGCAGTTGCCAGGTCATACGTCGGATCTCGCGAGTGCTTTCGTCTGTCGGCAAGCAGCAATCAACCAATCTCTCTGCTCCCAAGGTGTCAGAAGCCAAACCAATCCTGGCAGCTGCCAACCGCTGGACCTGACATACTTGTCAGATCATATTGGCTCGAATCACCGCCGACCCGTGGAGCTAACAGAGAAATCTGCAATTCCCGCCTCTCGGCAAACAAACTATTCAAAATTCATTGCTTCGATATTCAAAGAATTTGATTTATGACCGACCTCCGGAGAGAAGAGTATATTTTTACATATACAGAAACTAGGCCGCATCCCCCAGAGAGAGCGGTGGCCGACGGCATGGCGCACCACACACCCTCATACGCTCACACACACACAACTTAGCCCTTTTGTGCTAAAGGGTCCGGCCAGTAATCCCGCAACATACTCTGGGTCACTAGTGCGGTCCGAGGATCCGTTGTCAGCAGCAGGGCCCGACAGTTTTCACTGGTTTACCCCCGCTGGGTCATAATGACTAGGCCTCCTCCCCATTCACGACCATCCCGACAACGGGATGCCAAGGACGGGAAGCACATCAGAGCAGTGCCAAAATCAACCATTTACAACCATTCTCGACTCATTCCTGTTGATTGCACGCTCTCTCGTTACTTACACATTCATGACTCTCCATCCTAACGGGTATTTCACACCATTCATCCACTCAAACTTCGGTCTACCTTTAGGCCTGCGACCACTCGCCTCCGAATTCATCACTCATTTTACCAATCTCCCTTCATCCAACCTCTCCATGTGCCCGAACCATCTCAGAACACGCAACTCGACTCTGTTCTCCAACTTTTTCACCATCCTTGTTCTGATTCTAACTACGTCGTATATTTGAATGCATAATATCATTTGAAATTCGAATACCTGCTTTGATCAGTCCTGATCCTGAAAAATATCTTGTTGTGTTAGCGTAGCTCTCACTGATTTATGAGAAGAGAGACAACCTAGTGAAATTGGACAACCTCAAGATTTTCGTCCATTTATTACGACTCTGTTGTGGTGCAGCCATTTCTGAACCCATGGTTCAAAATGTTTGGCCTCCGTATTTAGGATAGTAATGTTTCCGGTCTATTTCGATCATCCAGGTGTGATCAAGCCGGAACCTGTAAACATTGAACACACGATAGATGTTGGAACTTTGCGGCAAACAGTTTCGATATTGTTTGGTGTGACAATATGTTGTAGTACAATGATTTTCCCACTGAACGGTGGGTACCATTTTTATGTTTTTTAGATGAACGGTCCGCTGATTTAGAAACCCCGAGCATGTATGAATTGATGTGTAAAAATCTCGCTGAAGTTAAAAGAGAATAGCACTGGTTTCTAACATCAAGTTTTCGCAATGAAAATCAGAAGAAATTAACGTCGAAGTACATTACGAGTTCTTTAGACAGTCAAGTTTTCAAGTCTAAAATGGTTTCATTAATCCATAATCAGACATCCAAATGTCCAGAACACTATTATGGACCTTTGTTTCACTAGAGTATTGCTAAAAGGATGAGTCAATCATTTTCAAAAATCTCGCAGCTACGAGTGTATATTCATCAATGGTTGGGATGAATTGCAACTCCCAGGGCCACGCACGCCTCAGTGCAACATCATCAGGGAGGAAGCACTATCTACTGATGAATATTAGATCTAATCGATCAGAAAGCAGTAGATTAAGTCACACCAAAACCATTACGCCAATGACGATTAGTTGATTATAATCACTTTTGGAATGTAGTCCTGCAATTGATCTAGCAGTAATAATGCAACAAACCGAATGTATACAGTCTAATAATAGCTTATCTTTACAGCAATCCATGGAAATGACGTTCAATGTTACTGACTACAGAACCTAGAAACAGCGAACTGGGGTTGTGAGTTAGCCCTGCATTATCAGATTCTCTAATTTGCCTTGTTATCCAATGTTCACTTTCGTAAAGGTACAGCTATCCAGTTATCTGTCTCTTCAGGCTCCGGCGTACATAAAATACTCTGTGAATACGTAACTTCACATAACCCATTTAGACAAGCGTTGAGTTCAGTAACCCAGTTACCTTAAATATTAGCAATGGAATCCTGGGAAACTTGCCCCTTGTGTCTCCAATGTTTTCATTTTCAAAATGAAAAAAAAATCAGGAATTCAATAAATGAAACTTGGCATCAGTCACGACATGAGTAGGTGACCCGACATGAGTAGGTGACACTGGCTTCAATGCCAGAATCTGTTTAGAGATACGTCGATAAATGAAAAGGGTTAATAATCAATATTTCCCTCATAAAATAAGCTAGGCTATTTCAACTTTTTTGAAAGAGTTGATATGCACTTCTAATGAGTTATTTGTGCGTGTTATCAAGTTTCTATCGAGTCTTTAGAATTAGAAATGAATGATGACTCGTCCGCTAACTTGTTCACCGCTGCTGTGACTGGTGGTTCGTCCGCAGTAGTTAATATGACTACGGAAACGCATGTCGAAAAAACGGGGTACGAGAACGCATGTCCAAGAACAAGGGTACGAGAACAGGGGTACGAGAACAGGGGTACGAGAACAGGGGTACAAGAACAGGGGTACAAGAACAGGGGTACGAGAACGACAATGGATAATTTATGACTCTATGTATGTTATTTGTGAAGGATTTAGGATGTTTGCTTTTGGTGATGGAAATTAGATAAATAATAATTAGGATATATGTTATTTGTGAAGGAATTAGATATAGGATGACTAGATATTTGAACCTTTTATCGAATGTATTGGTTAGGATGATTGTTATTTGTTAGTGACTCAGGCGCTGCACTTCTCTGACACTGTAGTCATATATTAAGACTGGATGTATGCTGTTAGTGAAGGTATTAGATAGAGGATAATTAGGATATATGTTATTTGTGGAGGAATTAGATATAGGATGGCTAGATATTTGAACCTTTTATCGAATGTATTGGTTAGGGTGTTTGTTGTTTGTTAGTGACTCAGACGCTGTACTTCTCTGACACTGTAGTTATATATTAAGACTGGATGTATGCTTTTAGTGAAGGAATTTAGATTTGGTTATAATAAGGATATATGTTATTTGTGAAGGAAATTAAATATAGTATGACTAGATATTTGAACCTTTTATCGAATGTATCGGTTAGGATGTATGTTATTTGTTAGTGACTCAATCGCTGTATTTCTCGGACATTTTAGTTATATGTTATAACAAATTGATCAAGTTAGTTTCTGATGTTACGTAGAGATACCATGAACGGAGGTTTTTTGTGACTCGGCTAATGCATTTGTTAGATCTTATATCGAGTGCTCTGTTCTATTTGGGTCACGGAGGTTTGTTTTTTGTGACTCGACCGAATATGTTTTTAGTGAAGGGAATAGATTGGTGATAATTAGGATGTATGTTATTTGTGAAGGAATTAGATTTGGCGATAATTAGTGAATGTATGATTTGTGGAGGAATTAAATATAGGATGACTAGATCTTTGAACCTTTTATCGAATGTACTGGTTAGGATGTATATTATTTGTTAGTGACTTACTCGCTGTATTTCTCAGACATTGTAGTTGTATGTTAAGACAAATTGATCAAGTTAGTTACTGATGATACGTAGAGATACCAGGAGCGCATGTTCTTTATGAGACGATCGCTGTATTTGTTAGGATGTATGTTATTTTTAGTTTTTCTGACTTAATCGATGTTTTTTTCTCGGACATTGTAGTTTTATGTTAATACAACTTGATCAAGTTAGTTACTGATGATACGTAGAGATACCAGGAGCGCATGTTCTTTATGAGACGATCGATGTATTTGTTAGGATGTATGTTATTTTTAGTTTGTCTGACTTAATCGATGTTTTTTATCGGACATTGTAGTTATATGTTAAGACAAATTGATCAAGTTAGTTACTGATGATACGTAGAGATACCAGGAACGCATATTCTTTATGAGACGGCAGATATATTTGTTAGGATGTATATTATTTTTAGTATGTCTGACTTACTCGCTGTATTTTTCTAGGACATTGTAGTTATATGTTTATTTTCTTCTATTCTGGTCAAGTGACATGTTTACAATGCATAGAGACTGGCCGTGACGGGTGGGGAAGAGGGGAGGGATCGACCAGACTCAGACGGTGTCCAAACCGCAAATGCTAATGAGCGATTTTATCTCTTTACGCGCGGTCACACAATGATCTTATCTCGAGATATGAACATCTTGGGGAATTCAGTTGCCTTACGATATATTTTTGCTTTTATTTACGTGTGCTTACGTACGGATTATAGAGATGAATGTTATTAGGTCTTCTCGATTCTGTATACGATTGTACTATTTCGTACGGTACGATATATATTACTAGGATTGTTATTGAAGGAGGCAATAGACTTTTTTTACTGCCCACACCTATTTTAATAGGATATTCGAAGTACTTATGCAAGAAATATGTTGCACGATTGATTAAATCCTTTCGCTTTGTCGCATTTAACGTCGATCAGAGATTCATCCCTAGTCAATGTTAAGAACAAACAGCTACGTTCACGTCCTTTTTTTCAGATGAATTTATTCTAAAGACAATGAAACACGATTTAGTTATACATATATTTCATAATGAATTACACATTTGGGGACAACATTTATATTGTTTATAGAGAGTATAATACATATTTATATTTATTTACATAGGTTCATTTACATAGGTTCACGGGTTTCTTTAAAGTGCATTCTTTCAATGGGTATTTAGGTGGACAATGAGACAAGAATAATAGTATATATATTTTTTTTATGAACATGAGAGCATACAAGGAACAGGTAAGAGCATACGATGGTTATTTATGATCGTTTAGAGGATAAAACCTGCGGACCTAGAGGTGCTTTCATCATTAAATCGACTACATTCGCCGAACACGGTCTCACCCGGTTTGCGTCTCTTTCATGTTAAATCCATTTCTTCATCGACATCACCAGCCAAGACACATCGCTTCCTCTTTTTAGCGACGGTCGGTTAATTTTCAAGGGATTTCTTGGGAATGTCCGGATGACCATAGGCAAGAGTTGTGCATGCGACGAGATAGTAGCGTTTATTTTCAAATTTACTGAGACAGTTTTTGATTGTGCGTACAGTTTGGAGTTGGCATGCTTGCGCTCGGATGTTGTGTATTGTCTCAAAGTGTGTGTATGTTTTCTGGGTATGTATATCTCTGTATTGTTCATGTTTGATTTTGGCTTGTGTCTGGTAATTGACACCTTTAGCAGCCGATTTTGTTGCGTCGGACTCAAGCAGCATGCTGTAGCACTTGGGTTGTAAGCAAATGATTTCACTCGGGTAGTCATCAGATGTTTCGATTTTCAGTAGTCCTAGCTGTCCTTTCTTGGATTCATCGAACAAGGGGTGATTTTTGGGGTAGTTGGAGAAGTCCATGTATTCAGCCAGGGGAGCTTGACGCATTTCCGCTTCATTGTCGCCCACGCCTTTGAACTGGATTAGCAACGAATCAGTGTCCGAGTATATGAGCGAGACGTTGTCACCGTAGCGTGGTTTCAGTGTGTCATAGAAGAAACTGTAGACTTTTGCTTCTGCTTTTTCAAGCACGAAGAATCCGACTTGGAGTAGATGAACACTTCGGTCATTTTTTTCCCACGAGAATCATAGGATTGAATGTTTAAGAGGTGCATCTCCATTATGCATCTTATGGAATTTTTGTTATTGATCCCCTGCAAATGTATACTTTAACATTTAGTAGACGATTTACTGAATGGTGGGTTCCTAGACCATTTACGGTTTGGCTACCCTTCACCTAAGAAGATATATTTACCTACGATAGCTTAGAATGCTGTGTACAACTTCTATTAGCTTAATATCTATCACATTTTCAATGCGGGTCAAGAGGCGTTTAGTGCATTTTCAATGCCAGTTCAATCGAGTTAAAATTTAGGATATTGCGAACAATGATTTATTAGTTACATTATTTTTTATTGAAAATAGATTTTGACATAATTATGTATAAATAAATATACATGTGATATCATTTTACGAAAATATATCATTTTTCACACCAAAAAATTCGATGTGAGCAGCTCGGCGAAACATAAACAATGACTTAGACCTCCCTTCTCTTGTGTTATCTTGATCCTTGGTACCAGTGACAGTCTGTGGTTTCTTTATCAATGATGTATATTTATTCCTCACCTGAAGCTGTCAACTAGTCTTATCGGTATAGGTTTTATCATCTGGGTGTGGTTTTTTCTCTGATCTATTGGCGTTCTAGATTAACGCCCTTAGAACACATTTCAGGTAAACGTCGACCTTTGGGAGAAGTGTATGCAACACTTGCAATCCTATCCTTGTAACCAAAACTTTGTATTTAGTCTTCAGTGAGCTTTTCATGGACGCGAATTTTTTAATTACTGTTACATGTTTATGACCTCGAATCGTTTCAGGTTTCTTCTTGCTATTGCCCACATTTTCATTAATTATATTCCCGCAGATTTCCGAAATATACATAATTCTTCTAGCACTCAAACGTTTGAGACATGATTCTCTCTCCTCGTGTTTCATTTCCAATAATTTTGAAACAAAATCAGATATACATTTTATTTCATTATGCAATTTTTCACTTCTTATACTTGTCACCCTTTCATTACCCCATTTAATATTTCGGTTTCCTTCAACGTTTGTAGATTTTTCTTCACATGTCATATCCTCGATATCACTGTCACTGTTATCCCACGTTTTCCCCTTATTTTCATCATTTTCAATTTTGGCTATGGTCAGGGTATACTCCCCCCATTTCACCCAATCTTTATACGTTTCACGTTTGTTTGATACTGGCACCATACTTTCTTTACTACCTGCACCATGTTGACCGTCGTCTATAACATTAGATTGGAAACCCAAGTCCGGTTTATTATGTTCTATCAATGCCTCCATTGCATCCTTAGAGCTTATATTTCCGCGTTCATTTTTAAGATTATCATATTCAAGATAATGGTGTCATTTGAGATGGCGCCAAAACACGAATGTAGAGCTTGATTTGCTTAATTTTATCTCCGCATGACAAATAACACATACCCCGTGTTCTCCTTTTTGGTGAAATACTCCCATATCGTACTGGGCGACATCTTTCTTCCCTGAAAGCGGACCGCTATCTGAATGACTACAGATATGAGACCATTTTTATATATTATTTGTTTACATGCATATATACAGGCTCGTTAGCGTCACTGTGTCGGCACATGTGTCGACACATGTGTCGACACAATGCATATATACAGGGTCGTTAGCGTCACTGTGTCGACACATGTGTCGACACAATGCATATATACAGGGTCGTTTGCGTCACAATGTCTACACCAGGTAGATATTTTCATACATTTTATGCAAAAGGGTTACCATACACTGCCGGATGCATTAATTTCCTCCCCAACCTAACCTAACCCATAGAACAATATCCCTTGTTGTTGATACAAGATATTTCATCTGCATCAACTTCATGTTATGTTCTGTTAAAAGAAGTAATCATCCTATCCTATCCTAAACTAACTTATGTACGTTTTTTTCCAGTCAATGTTTCATACGTTACATAATACATAGCTCCACTTATCTCTACGTTTTGATCAATTCTTTTCAGCTTGATACACACACACATCCAATTTCTGATCTAGTAAATCATCAAAAACCTAACCTAACCTTGCTTATGTACGGTATTTTGTCTTTGATATATACAATCCATAACAAATTACGTAAACTCGACTATACATTTTTTTGATCTAACCTTTGCAGTTTTTGATACACACTTCCAATTTTGGTCTATTAAATTTTTCACGACAATTCGATGTTGCCTCCTACTTACACGTTATATGCAAATTCATTGCTTATCCTTTGAGTTTTTAGGATATTATAAACAATTGATTAGGGATTGACATGGTTTATTATTGCATTATTAGTATAGATAACAGATTTTGCTGACATCATCAATGACTTCTATCTATTTTTTTTTCGATTGCAGCATGGCTCGTATAGTCACCCAGTCTTGCTGGATGTATCAATGTTTCTGTATTTTGTATCAGCATGGTGCGATTGAAGACGTATTCACGGTCGATCTCGTTAAAATATCAGCATTTACACACACACACACACACACACACATTTCGAAAAAGTGTTCCCATACACTGCCAGATACATTATTACCTACCCAACCTAACCTTACCTATTGAACAACATCCTTGCTGTTGATATAAGATATTCTATGTGCATCAGCTTCATTTTTATGTTTTTGTTAAAGGAAGTATTCATCCTATCATAACCTAATCTAACTTTGTACGGTTTTTCAGTCAATGTTTTATACGATGCATAATACATAGCCCCACTTACCTCTACATTTTGATCAATCCTTTGCAGTTTGATACACACACATCCAAATCTGATCTAGTAAATCATCAAAAAACTTAACCTAACCTTTCTTGTGTATGATATTCAGTCACTGTTTTATACAATGCTTAACAAATATCTGCACTTGACTCTACATGTTGATCTATCCTTTGCAGTTTTGAAACACACTTCCAATTTCAATCGCCCAAATTTTTTCACGACAATTCGATGTTGCCTCCTACTTACACGTTATACGCAAATTCATTGCTTAATCTTTGAGTCTTAGGATATTATAAACAATTATTATTGATTGCTAGCTAGCTATAATAACTTGATTACATGTTTCATCCTGCAAATCTTTAAGCCTATCAGCGCTCACTGTCGTCAATATGTATGTACGTATGTACGTGTATAGACCTGTATACGTACATGTATGTGTATATTTGACCGTATGTACGTATACACGTTTTGAAA
>SDVV010000224.1:0-35923 GCA_016164225.1 Gammarus roeselii | reverse complement strand
AAATCGGTCTCATCGCGGCTCCTAGAACAATGTCACTACCCAACAGTGAACTCGGATCATAGGGGAAGAGGACATGGTTCTCGTGACTGCTGCAGAAATTAAGTCACTTCCACTGGAGGTACAACAGCTGTAGGGCAAAGGAAAATCGGTCGCGGGGCGTTCGAGAACAAAGTAACTCTCCAACAATGATCTCGGCTTGTGGATGAAGTGGACAGAGTTCTCGGAGCTGCTGCAGGAATGAAGTTACTCCCTTGAAATGACGATGCTTGTTAGAAACTTTAAAATCGCTCCCGGGGCTGCTCCATCAACTAACTCACTATTCTACGGACAATTTCAGCTCGTCGGGGAAAGGGACATGGTTCTCGGAGCTGCTGCTGAAACGAAGTAGCAATGCTAATAAGTAACTATGAGATCGTTTCGGGGCGGCTCCGAGAACAAAGTCAGTACCCAATCACAATCTCAGCTCGTAGTGTAAGTGGACAAGGTTCTCGGATCTGCTGCGGTAATGAAGTACTTCCCCTGAAGGTTCAATGAATGTTAGACAAATGGAGACCGGTCTCTGCGCGACTCCGAGAGCAATGTCACTCTCTTACAACAATATCAGCTTGTAGGGGAAATCGACTTAGTTCGCGGGGCTGCAGCAGGAATGAAGTTAATTCCCTTTGACGTGCAATAGCTGTAAGGCTAATGAAAATCGGTCTCGGTGCTTCTCCGAGAACAATGTCACTACCCTACAATGATCTCAGCTCGAGGGGAAGTCGACTGAGTTATCGAGGCTGCTGCAGGAATGAAGTAACTTCCCTTGAAGATGCGATGTTTGTAAGGCGAATGGAAATCGGTCCCGGCGCAGCTCCGGGAACCAAATCGCTACCGTACAACGATTTCAGCTCGTAGGGTAAGTGGACAGGGTTCTCGGGGCAGCTGCAGGAATGAAGTCACTTCCCCTGGAGGTGCGATAGCTTTAAGGCAAATCGAAATCAGTCTCGGGGTGGCTCAGAGAATGAAGTAACTCTCCTAAAATGATATCGGCTCGTAGATGAAGAGGACATAGTTCTCGGAGCTGCTGCAGGAATGAAGTCACTTCCTTGGCGTGTCGATTCGTGTAAGGAACTTTGAAATCACTCTCAGGGCAGCTTCGTGAACAAAGTCACTTTCCTGCAACGATCTCGGCTCGTAGAGAAAGTGTACATGGTTTTCGGAACGTCTGCAGGAATGAAGTCACTTCGCCTTGAGGTGCGATGACTGTAAGGCAAATGGAAATCGGTCTCGGGGCGGCTCAGGGAACGAAGTAACTCTCCTACAATGATTTCGGCTCGTGGATGAAGAGGACAAGGATCTCGGGGCTGCCGCTGAAATGAAATCACTCCCTTGAAGTAGCGATGCTTGTTAAGAACTTTGAAATTGCTCTCGGAGTGGCTCCGTGAATAAAGTCTCTACCCTACAACGATTTCAGTTCGTAGGGGAAGTGGACATTGTTTCACGGATCTGCTGCAGGAATGAAAATACTTTCCCTGGAGATGCAATGGCTGTAAGGCATATGGATATCGGTCTCGGCGCGACTACGAGAGCAATGTCACTCCCTCACAACGATCCTGGATTGTAAGGAAAGTCGACTGAGTTCTCGGGGTTGTTCAAGGAACGAAGTATCTCCCTTGGAGGTGCGAGGCTGTGAGGCAAATGGATGTCGGTTTCGGCGCTGCTCAGGGAACAACGTCACTACCCTAAAAGTATCTCAATTCGTTGAGGAAGTCGACTGACTTCTCGGGGCTGCTGCAGGAATGAAGTCACTTCCCTCGGAGGTGCAATACCTGTTAGGCACATGGAAATCGGTCTCATCGCGGCTCCTAGAACTATGTCACTACCCAACTGTGAACTCGGATCATAGGGGAAAAGGACATGGTTCTCGTGACTTTTGCAGAAATGAAGTCACTTTCCCTGGAGGTGCAATAGCTGTAGGGCAAAGGTAAATCGGTCGCGGGGCGACTCAAGAACAAAGTAACTCTCCTACAATGATCTCGGCTTGTGGATGAAGTGGTTAGGGTTCTCGGAGCTGCTGCAGGAATGAAGTTACTCCCTTGAAATGGCGATGCTTGTTAGGAACTTTGAAATTGCTCTCGGGGCGGCTCCGTGAACAAAGTCATTACCCTACAACGATTTCAGCTTGTAGGGGAAGTGGACATGGTTCTCGTGGCTGCTGCACGAATCTTAGACATGCAATGACTGTAAGGCAAATGGGAATCGGTCTCGGCGCGTCTTTGGGAACAATGTCACTTTCCAACAATGATCTCAAACGTAGATGGAGTAGACAGAGTTTTCAGGGCCCTTGCAGGAATGAAGTCACTCGATTGAAGTTGCGATGTAGACAGAGTTCTCGGAGCAGGTGAAGGAATGAAGTTACTCCCTTGACATGGCGATGCTTGTTAGGAACTTTGAAATCGCTCTCGGGGCGGCTCCGAGAACAAAGTCACCACCCTTCGGATTACTTCAGCTTGTAGGGGAAGTGGACATGGTTCTCACGGCTGCTGCTGAAATGAGGTCACTTCCTTGGAGTGACGATGCTTGTAGGGAACTTTGAAATCACTCTCGTGGCGGCACCGAGAACAAAGTCAGGTACGACAACGATCTCAGCTCGTAGGGGAAGTGGACACGGTTCTCGGATCTGCTGCGGGAATGAAGTACTTCCCGTAGAGGTGCAATGACTGTTAGGCAAATGGAGATCGGTCTCGGCGCGACTCAGCGAGCAATGTCACTCCCTTACAACGATTTCGGCTTGTAGGGAAAGTCGACTGAGTTCTCGGGGCTGCTGCAACAACTCAAACAACTAAAAACAACTAAACAACTTGAACGACTAAAACAACTAGAACAACTAAAACAACTACAACAACTATAACAACTAGAGCAACCAAAACAACTAAAACAACAATAACAACTATAACAACTAAAACAACTATAACAACTAGAACACCTAAAACACCTAAAACACCTAAAACAACTAGAACAACTGAAACCACTACAACAACTTAAACAACTAAAACAACTAAAACAACTAAACACCTTAAACAACTATAACACCTAAAACAACTATACCACACAAAACAACTAAAACACCTATAACAACTAAAACAACTAAAACAACTAATACAACCAAAACACCTATAACAAATATAACACCTAAAACAACTGAAACAACTAAAATAACTAGAACAACTAAAACAACTACGAAAACTTAACCAACTAAAACACCTAAAACACCTGAAACATCTAGAACATCTAAAACATCTGAAACACCTATAACACCTAAGACAACTAGAACACCTAAATCAGCTATAACACATAAAAGAACTAAAACAACTATAACAACTGAAACAACTAAAACAACTATAACAACTGAAACAACTAAAACAACTAGAACAATTAGAACAACTAAACAACTAAAACAACGAATACAACTAAACACCTATAACACCTAAAATAACTTTAACACCTGAAACAACTATAACACCTAAAACAACTATAACAACTAAAACAACTGAAACACCTAGAACAACTCAACCAAATAAAAACACCTAAACAACTACAACACCTGAAACAACTATAACACCTATAACAACTATAACAACTAAAACAACTAAAACACCTAGAACAACTCAAACATCTAAAACACCTAAACAACTAAAACAACTATAACAACTAAAACAACAATAACAACTAAAACAACTGAAACAATAGGTGTTTCAGTTGTTTTAGGTGTTATAGTTGTTTCAGGTGTTTCAGTTGTTTTAGTTGTTATAGTGTTTTTTGTTGTTTTAGTTGTTTTAGTTGTTTTAATTGTTTTAGTTGTTTAAGTTGTTCTAATTGTTATAGTTGTTTTGTTTGTTTTAGCTGTTTTAGTTGTTTTAGTTGTTATAGTTGCTCTAGTTGTTTTAGTTGTTTAAGTTGTTATAGTTGTTTTAGTTGTTTTATGTGTTTTAGTTGCTTTAGATGTTCTAGTTGTCTTAGGTGTTTCAGGTGTTATAGGTGTTTTAGGTGTTTTAGTTGTTTAGGTGTTTTATGTGTTATATGTGTTTTAGTTGGTTAAATTGTTGTAGTTGTTTTAGTTGTTTTAGTTGTTTTAGTTGTTTTTGGTGTTATAGTTGTTGTAGGTGTTTTAGTTGTTTTAGTTATTCTAGTTGTTGCTGTTGTTATAGGTGATTCAGTTATTCTAGTTAATATAGTTCTTACAGTTGTTTTAGTTGTCTTAGTTATTTTAGTTGATATGGTTGTTTTAGTTGTTCTTTATGTTTTAGTTTTTCAGTTGTTTTAGTTATTCTAGTTGTTTTAGTTGTTTTAGTTGTTTCAATTGTTTAAGTTGTTTTAGTTGTTTTAGTTGTTTTAGTTGTTATAGTTGTTATAGTTGTTTTAGTTGCTTATAGTTGTTTTAGTTGCTATAGTTGTTTTAGTTATTTAGTTGTTATATGTGTTTCAGTTATTTTAGGTATTTACGTTGTTATAGGTGTTATAGTTGTATTAGGCGTTTTAGTTGTTATAGGTGTTTTAGGTGTTGTAGTTGTTTTAGGTGTTTTAGTTGTTAAGGTGTTTAGTTGTTTTAGTTGTTTTAGTTGTTTTAGTTGTTTTAGTTGTAGTTGTTGTAGTTGTTGTAGTTATTTTAGTTGTTTTAGTGGTTTTAGTCGTTATAGTTGTTTAGGTGTTTTTAGTTGTTTGAATTGTTCTAGGTGTTCTAGTTGTTCTAGTTGTTATAGTTGTTTTAGGTGTTAAAGTTGTTTCATGTGTTTAGTTGTTCTAGTTGTATTAGTTGTTTCAGTTGTTATAGGTGTTATAGTCGTTTTAGGTGTTGTAGTTTTTCTGGGTGTTATAGTTGTTATAGGTGTTATAGGTGTTACAGGTGTTATAGGTGTTTTAGTTGTTTTAGTTGTTTTAGTTGTTTTAGTTGCTCTAGTTGTTCTAGTTGTTACAGTTGTTTTAGTTGTTATGGTTGTTTTAGGTGTTATAGTTGTTATGGGTGCTCTAGTTGTTTTAGGTGTGTTAGTTGTTATAGTTGTTTTAGTTGTTTTAGTTGTTTTAGTTGTTCCTGTTGTTCTAGTTGTTCCAGTTGTTATAGTTGTTTTAGTTGTTATAGTTGTTATAGTTGTTAAAGTTGTTATATTTGTTTGAGTTGTTGTAGTTGTTACAGTTGTTTAGTTGTTTTAGTTGTTTTAGTTGTTTTAGTTGTTCTAGTTGTTTTAGTTGTTATAGTTGTCATAGTTGTTTTAGTTGTTGTATGTGTTTTAGTTGTTTTAGGTGTTCTAATTGTCGTAGGTGTTATAGGTGTTTCAGGTGTTTTAGGTGTTTTATGTGTTATAGTTGTTTAGGTGTTTCAGGTGCTTTAGGTGTTTTAGTTGATTAAGTTGTTGTAGTTGTTTTGTTGTTTTAGTTGTTTTAGTTGTTCTAGTTGTTTTAGTTGTTATAGTTGTTTTAGTTGTTATAATTGTTTAGGTGTTTTTAGTTGTTTGAGTTGTTCTAGGTGTTTTAGTTGTTGTAGTTGTTATAGTTGTTTTAGGTGTTTTAGTTGTTTCAGGTGTTTAGTTGTTCTAGTTGTTTTAGTTGTTATAGTTGTTATAAGTGTTTTAGTTGTTATAGGTGTTCAAGTTGTTTTAGGTGTTTAAGGTGTTATATGTGTTTTATGTGTTTTAAGTGTTGTAGTTGTTTCAGGTGTTTTAGTATTTGTAATTGTTATAGTTGTTTAGTTGTTTAGTTGTTTTAGTTGACTTAGTTGTTCTAGTTGTTATTGTTGTTTTAGTTGTTTTAGTTGTTTTAGTTTTTTTAGTTTTCTTAGTTGTTTCAGTTTGTATAGTTCTTTTAGTTGTTCTAGTTGTTTTAGTTGTTTTATTTGTTATAGTGGTTATAGTTGTTTCAGTTGCTTAAGTTGTTCTAGTCGTTTTAGTAGTTTTAGCTGTTTCAGTTGTTATAGTTGTTATAGTTGTTTTAGTTGTTATTGTTTATTTAGTTATTTAGTTGTTATAGATGTTATAGTTGTTTTAGGTGTTGTAGTTGTTTTAGATGTTATAGTTGTTTAAGGTGTTTTAGTTGTTTGAGGTGTTTTAGGTGTTGTAGTTGTTTTAGGTGTTTTAGTTGTTAAAGTGTTTTAGTTGTTTTAGTTGTTTTAGTTGTTTTAGTTGTTATAGGTGTTATAGTTGTTTTAGGTGTTGTAGTTGTTCTAGGTGTTATAGTTGTTTTAGGTGTTATGGGTGTTTTAGTTGTTTTAGTTTTTTAGTTGTTTTAGTTGTTTTAGCTGTTCTAGTTGTTCTAGTTGTTTTTGTTGTTATAGTTGTTTTAGTTGTTTTATGTGTTATAGTTGTTTTAGGTGTTCTAGTTGTCTTAGGTGTTATAGGTGTTACAGTTGTTTTAGGTGTTTTATTGTTTCATGCGGTTTAGTTGTTTTAGTTGTTATAGTTGTTTTAGTTGTTTTAGTTGTTTCAGTTGTTTTAGTTGTTCTAGTTGTTATAGTTGTTTTAGTTGTTTTAGTTGTTATAGGTGTTATAGTTGTTTTAGGTGTTGTAGTTGTTCTAGGTGTTATAGTTGTTTTAGGTGTTATAGGTGTTTTAGTTGTTTTAGTTTTTTAGTTGTTTTAGTTGTTTTAGTTGTTATAGTTGTTTAAGTAGTTGTATGTGTTTTAGTTGTTTTAGGTGTTCTAATTGTCGTAGGTGTTATAGGTGTTTCAGGTGTTCTATGTGTTTTATGTGTTATAGTTGTTTAGGTGTATCAGGTGCTTTAGGTGTTTTAGTTGATTAAGTTGTTGTAGTTGTTTAGTTGTTTTAGTTGTTTTAGTTGTTTTAGGTGTTATAGATGTTATAAATGTTTTAGTTGTTTTAGTTGTTCTAGTTGTTTCAGTTGTTATAGGTGTTTTAGTTGTTGTAAGTGGTATAGTTGTTCTAGGTGTTTTAATTGTTTTCGTTGTTTTAGTTGTTTTAGTTGTTTTAGTTGTTCTAGTTGCTTTAGTTGTTATAGTTGTTATAAGTGTTTTAGTTGTTATAGGTGTTCAAGTTGTGCTAGGTGTTTATGGTGTTCTAGGTGTTATAGGTGTTTTAAGTGTTGTAGGTGTTTCAGGTGTTTTAGTATTTGTAATTGTTATAGTTGTTTAGTTGTTTTAGTTGTTTTAGTTGACTTAGTTGTTCTAGTTTTATGTGTTTTAAGTGTTGTAGTTGTTTCAGGTGTTTTAGTATTTGTAATTGTTATAGTTGTTTAGTTGTTTTAGTTGTTTTAGTTGACTTAGTTGTTCTAGTTGATATAGTTGTTTTAGTTTTTTTAGTTTTTTTAGTTTTTTAGTTGTTTTAGTTGTTATAGTTCTTTTAGTTGTTATAGTTCTTTTAGTTGTTTTAGTTGTTTTAGTTGTTTTAGTTGTTATAGTTGTTTCAGTTGTTTGAGTTGTTCTAGTCGTTTTAGTAGTTTTTGCTGTTTCAGTTGTTATAGTTGTTATAGTTGTCATAGTTGTTATAGTTGTTTTAGTTGTTATTGTTGATTTAGTTATTTAGTTGTTTTAGATGTTTTAGTTGTTTTAGGTGTTGTAGTTGTTTTAGATGTTATAGTTGTTTAAGTTGTTTTAGTTGTTTGAGGTGTTTTAGGTGTTGTAGTTGTTATAGATGTTTTAGTTGTTAAAGTGTTTTAGTTGTTTTAGTTGTTTTAGTTGTTATAGGTGTTATAGTTGTTTTAGGTGTTGTAGTTGTTCTAGGTGTTATTGTTGTTTTAGGTGTTATTGGTGTTTTAGTTGTTTTAGTTTTTCAGTTGTTTTAGTTGTTTTAGTTGTTCTAGTTGTTATAGTTGTTTATGTTGTTATAGTAGTTTTAGTTGTTTTATGTGTTATAGTTGTTTTAGGTGTTCTAGTTGTCTTAGGTGTTATAGGTGTTACAGTTGTTTTAGGTGTTCAGTTGTTTCATGTGGTTTAGTTGTTTTAGTTGTTATAGTTGTTTATGTTGTTATAGTAGTTTTAGTTGTTTTATGTGTTATAGTTGTTTTAGGTGTTCTAGTTGTCTTAGGTGTTATAGGTGTTACAGTTGTTTTAGGTGTTCAGTTGTTTCATGTGGTTTAGTTGTTTTAGTTGTTATAGTTGTTTATGTTGTTATAGTAGTTTTAGTTGTTTTATGTGTTATAGTTGTTTTAGGTGTTCTAGTTGTCTTAGGTGTTATAGGTGTTACAGTTGTTTTAGGTGTTCAGTTGTTTCATGTGGTTTAGTTGTTTTAGTTGTTATAGTTGTTTAGTTGTTTTAGTTGTTTCAGTTGTTTTAGTTGTTCTAGTTGTTATAGTTGTTTTAGTAGTTATAGTTGTTATAGGTGTTATAGTTGTTTTAGGTGTTGTAGTTGTTCTAGGTGTTATAGTTGTTTTAGGTGTTATAGGTGTTTTAGTTGTTTTAGTTTTTTAGTTGTTTAGTTGTTTTAGTTGTTATAGTTGTTTAAGTTGTTGTATGTGTTTTAGTTGTTTTAGGTGTTCTAATTGTCGTAGGTGTTATAGGTGTTTCAGGTGTTCTAGGTGTTTTATGTGTTATAGTTGTTTCGGTGTATCAGGTGCTTTATGTGTTTTAGTTGATTAAGTTGTTGTAGTTGTTTAGTTGTTTTAGTTGTTTTAGTTGTTTTAGTTGTTTTAGGTGTTATAGTTGTTTTAGATGTTTTAGTTGTTTTAGTTGTTTTAGTTGTTTTAGTTGTTTCAGTTGTTATAGGTGTTTTAGTTGTTGTAAGTGGTATAGTTGTTCTAGGTGTTTTAGTTGTTTTAGTTGTTATAGTTGTTTTAGTTGTTCTAGTTGCTTTAGTTGTTATAGTTGTTATAAGTGTTTTAGTTGTTATAGGTGTTCAAGTTGTTCTAGGTGTTTATGGTGTTTTAGGTGTTTTCAGTGTTGTAGGTGTTTCAGGTGTTTTAGTATTTGTAATTGTTATAGTTGTTTGGTTGTTTTAGTTGTTTTAGTTGTCTTAGTTGTTCTAGTTGTTATAGTTGTTTTAGTTGTTTCAGTTTTTTTAGTTTTTATAGTTGTTTCAGTTGTTATAGTTGTTATAGTTGTTCTAGTTGTTTTAATTGTTTTAGTTGTTTTAGTTGTTATAGTTGTTATAGTTGTTTTAGTTGCTTATAGTTGATTTAGTTGTTATTGTTGATTTAGTTATTTAGTTGTTATAGGTGTTTCAGTTGTTTTAGGTGTTATAGTTGTTTCAGGTGGTTTAGTTGTTGTAGTTGTTATAGTTGTTTTAGTTGTTTTAGTTGTTTCAGTTGTTCTATTTGTTCTAGTTGTTATAGTTGTTTTAGTTGTTGTAGTTGTTATAGGTGTTATAGTTATTTTGGGTGTTGTAGTTGTTCTAGGTCTTATAGTTGTTTTTAGGTGTTATAGGTGTTTTAGTTGTTTTAGTTGTTTTAGTTGTTTTAGTTGTTTTAGTTGTTATAGTTGTTTTAGTTGTTGTATGTGTTCTAGTTGTTTTATGTGTTCTAATTGTCGTAGGTGTTATAGGTGTTTCAGGTGTTCTAGGTGTTTTATGTGTTATAGTTGTATAGGTGTTTCATGTGCTTTAGGTGTTTTAGTTGATTAAGTTGTTGTAGTTGTTTAGTTGTTTAGTTGTTTTTGTTGTTTTAGTTGTTTCAGTTGTTTTAGGTGTTATAGTTGTTATAGATGTTTTAGTTGTTTTAGTTGTTTTTGTTGTTCTAGTTGTTTCAGTTGTTATAGATGTTTTAGCTGTTGTGTGTGTTATAGTTGTTCTAGGTGTTTTAGTTGTTGTAGTTTTTTAGTTGGTTTAGTTGTTTTAGTGGTTTTAGTTGTTATAGTTGTTTAGTTGTTATAATTGTTTAGGTGTTTTTAGTTGTTTGAGTTGCTCTAGGTGTTTTAGTTGTTGTAGTTGTTATAGTTGTTTTAGGTGTTATAGTTGTTTCAGGTGTTTAGTTGTTCAAGTTGTTTCAGTTGTTATAGTTGTTATAAGTGTTTTAGTTGTTATAGGTGTTCAAGTTGTTTTAGGTGTTTATGGTGTTATAGGTGTTTTAGGTGTTTTAGGTGTTGTAGTTGTTTCAGGTGTTTTATTATTTGTAATTGTTATAGTTGTTTAGTTGTTTTAGTTGTTTTAGTTGACTTAGTTGTTCTAGTTGTTATAGTTGTTTTAGTTGTTTTAGTTTTTTTAGTTTTTTAGTTGTTTCGGTTGTTATAGTTCTTTTAGTTGTTCTAGTTGTTTTATTTGTTTTAGTTGTTATAGTTGTTTTAGTTGTTATAGTTGTTTCAGTTGTTTGAGTTGTTCTAATCGTTTTAGTAGTTTTAGCTGTTCCAGTTGTTATAGTTGTTATAGTTGTGTTAGTTACTTATAGTTGTTTTATTTGTTATTGTTGATTTAGTTATATAGTTGTTATAGGTGTTTTAGTTGTTTTAGGTGTTGTAGTTGTGTTAGATTTTATAGTTGTTTAAGGTGTTTTAGTTGTTTCGGGTGTTTAGGTGCTGTAGTTGTTTTAGGTGTTTTAGTTGTTAAAGTGTTTTAGTTGTTTTAGTTGTTATAGGTGTTATAGTTGATTTTAGGTGTTGTAGTTGTTCTAGGTGTTATAATTGTTTTAGGTGTTATAAGTGTTCTAGTTGTTTTAGTTTTTTAGTTGTTTTAGTTGTTATAGTTGTTCTAGTTGTTATAGTTGTTTATGTTGTTATAGTTGTTATAGTTGTTTTATGTGTTATAGTTGTTTTAGGTGTTCTCGTTGTCTTAGGTGTTATAGGTGTTTCAGTTGTTTTAGGTGTTTTAGTTGTTCCAGGTGGTTTAGTTGTTTTAGTTGTTATAGTTGTTATAGTTGTTTTAGTTGTTTTAGTTGTTACAGTTGTTTTAGTTGTTCTAGTTGTTATAGTTGTTTTAGTTGTTTTAGTTGTTATAGTTGTTTAAGTTGTTTTATGTGTATTAGTTGTTATAGGTGTTATAGTTGTCTTAGGTGTTTCAGGTGGTATAGGTGTTTTAGTTGTTTTAGGTGTTGTATGTGTTATAGGTGTTTTAGTTGGCTAAGTTGTTGTAGTTGTTTTAGTTGTTTTAGTTGTTATTGTTGTTTAGTTGTTTTATTTGTTTCAGGTGTTATAGTTGTTGTAGATGTTTTATTTGTTTTAGTTATTTCAGTTGTTATAGTTGTTATAGGTGTTTTAGTTGTTTAGGTGTTATAGTTGTTTTTTGGTGTTATAGTTGTTATAGTTGTTTTAGTTTTTATAGTTGTTTAGTTGTTTTAGTTGTTATTGGTGTTATAGTTGTTTGAGGTGTTTTAGTTGTAGTATTTGTTTTAGTTGTTTTAGTTGTTAAAGTTGTTTTAGTCGTTTTAGTTGTTTTAGATGTTTTAGTAGTTCAAGTTATTATAGTTGTTTAGTTGTTATAGTTGTTATTGTTGTTTTAGTTGTTTTGGTTGTACTAGTTGTTATGGTTGTTGTAGTTGTTTTAGTTGTTATAGGTGTTTCAGTCGTTTTAGTTGTTAGTTGTTTTTAGTTGTTTGAGTTGTTCTAGGTGTTTTAGTAGTTATAGTTGTTATAGTTGTTCTAAATGTTAAAGTTGTTCCAGGTGTTAAGATATTCTAGTTGTTTTAGTTGTTTTAGTTGTTATAGGTGTTATAGTTGTTTTTTGGTGTTGTAGTCGTTCTAGGTGTTATACTTGTTTTAGGTGTTATGGGTGTTTTAGTTGTTATAGTTTTTTTAGTCGTTTAGTTGTTTTAGTTGTTCTAGTAGTTATAGTTGTTTAGTTGTTATAGTTGTTTCAGTTGTTTTATGTGTTATAGTTGTTTTAGGTGTTCAAGTTGTCTTAGGTAATATAGGTGTTTCAGTTGTTTTAGATGTTTTAGTTATTTCAGATGGTTTAGTTGTTTAGTTGTTATAGTTGTTTTAGTTGTTCTGGTTGTTATAGTTGTTCTAGTTGTTTTAGTTGTTTTATTTGTTGCAGTTGTTCTAGTTGTTTTAGTTGTTTAGTTGGTATAGTTGTTTTAGTTGTTATAGTTGTTTTAGAGTTTAAGTTGTTTTAGCTGTTCGAGTTGTTTTAGTTGTTTTAGTTGTTATAGTTGTTATAGTTGTTTAAGTTGTTTTATGTGTTTTCGTTGTTGTAGGTGTTCTAGTTGTCTTAGGTGTTTCAGGTGTTATAGGTGTTCTAGTTGTTTTTGGTGTTTTATGTGTTATAGGTGTTTTAGTTGGTTAAGTTGTTGTAGTTGTTTTAGTTGTTTTAGTTGTTATAGTTGTTTTAGTTGTTACAGTTGTTTTAGGTGTTTTATTTGTTTTAGTTATTTTAGTTGTTTTAGTTGTTATTGGTGTTTTATTTGTTTTAGGTGGTATAGTTGTTATAGGTGTTTAGTTGTTTTAGTTGTTTCAGTTGTCATAGTTGTTTTAGTTGTTATAGTTGTTTTAGTTGTATTAGTTGTTAAAGGTGTTATAGTTGTATGAGGTGTTTTAGTTGTTTTATGTGTTTCAGTTGTTATATGTGTTTTAGTTGTTACAGTTGTTATAGTTGTTATAGTTGTTTTAGTTGTTGTAGTTGTTTTAGTTGTTTAGGTGTTTTTATTTGTTTGAGTTGTTCTAGGTATATCATTTGTTTTAGTTGTTATAGTTGTTTTAGGTGTTATAGTTGTTTCAGGTCTTTAGTTGTTTTAGTTGTTTTAGTTGTTTTAGTTGTTATAGGTGTTATAGTTGTTTAGGTGATATAGTTGTTTTAGGTGTTATAGTTGTTTTAGGTGTTATTTGTGTTTTAGTTGTTTCAGTTGTTTTAGTTGTTTTAGTTGTTATTGTAGTTCTGGTTGTTTTAGTTGTAATAGTTGCTATTGTTGTTTTAGTTGCTAATGGTTGTTTTAGTTGTTTTAGTTGATTTAGTTATGATAGTTGTTATAGGTGTAATAGTTGTTTTATGTGTTGTAGTTGTTTTATGTGTTACAGTTGTTTTAGGTGTTTTAGTTGTTGTAGGTGTTTTAGGTGTTGTAGTTGTTTTAGGTGTTATAGTTGTTTCAGATGTTTTAGTTGTTATAGGTGTTTTAGGTGTTCAGTTGTTTTAGATGTTTCAGTTGTTTAAGGTGTTTCAGTTGTTTTAGTTGATTTAGTTGTTTAAGTTGTTTCAGTTGTTCTAGTTGTTTCAGTTGTTTTAGTTGTTTTAGTTGATATAGGTGTTTAAGTAGTTTTATGTAATTTAGGTGTTATATGTGTTATAGTTGTTATAGGTGTTCTAGTTGTTTCAGTTGTTTTGGTTGTCATAGTTGTGTTAGGTATTATAGTTCTTTGAGGTGTTGTAGTTGTTTAGGTGTTATAGTTGTTGTAGGTGTTTTAGTTGTTTCAGTTGTTTTGGTTGTTATTGTTGTTTTAGTTGTTTTAGTTGATTTAGTTGTTTAGGTGTTTTAGTTGTTTGAGTTGTTCTATGTGTTTTAGTTGTTTTAGTTGTTATAGTTGTTCTAGGTGTTATAGTTGTTTCAATTGTTTAGTTGTTCTAGTAGTTTTAGTTGTTTAGTTGTTATAGGTGTTCAAGGAGTTTTAGGTGTGTTTTAATTGTTTTAGGTGTTATAGTTGTTTTAGGTATTATAGGGGTTTTAAGTGCTGTAGTGGATTCAGTGTTTTTAGTTGTTAAAGTTGTTTTAGTTGTTTTAGTTGTTATAGTTGTTTAGGTGTTTTCAGTTGTTTGAGTTGTTCCAGGTGTTTAAGTTGTTTAGTTGTTATAGTTGTTTTAGGTGCTATAGTTGTTTCATGTGCTTAGTTGTTCTAGTTGTTTTAGTTGCTGTAGTTGTTATTGGTGTTGTAGTTGTTTTGGGTGTTATAGTTGTTTTAGGTTTTATAGTTGTTATAGGTGTAATAGGTGTTTTAGGTGTAATAGGTGTTATAGTTGTTTTAGGAAATATATTTGTTTCAGGTTATTAGTTGTTCTAGTTGCATCAGTTGGTTTAGTTGTTATATGTGTTATAGTTGTTTTGGGTGTTATAGTTGTTTTAGGTGTTATAGTTGTTTTAGAAGTTATAGGTGTTTTAATTTTTTTAGTTGTTTAGATGTTTTAATTGTTCTAATTGTTCTAGTTTTTTTAGTTGTTTATTTGTTATAGTTGTTTTAGTTGTTTTATGTGTTTTAGCTGTTCTAGGTGTTCCTGTTGTCCTAGGTGTTATAGGTGTTACAGGTGTTTTAGATGTTTTAGTTGCTTCAGGTGTTTTAGGTGTTTTAGTTTGTTAAGTTGTTGTAGTTGTTTTAGTTGTTCTAGTTATTTTAGTTGTTTCAGTTGTTTTAGGTGTCATAGTTGTTATAGGTGTTTTAGTTGTAATAGTTTTTTAAGTTATTTTAGTTGTTATGTGTGTTCTAGTTGTTTTAGGTGTTATAGTTGTTTTAGGTGTTATAGTTGTTTAAGGTGTTTAGTTGTTTTAGTTGTTTTAGTTGTTTTAGTTGTTTTAGTTGTTTTAGTTGTTGTAGTTGTTTAGTTGTTTTAGTTGTTGAAGGTGTTTCAGTTGTTTGAGGTGTTAGAGTTGTTTTATGTGTTTTAGTTGTTTTAGTTGTTGAAGGTGTTTCAGTTGTTTGAGGTGTTATAGTTGTTTTATGTGTTTTAGTTGTTATAGGTATTATAGTTGTTTTAGGTGTTCTAGTTGTTTTAGGAGTTTTAGTTGTCTTAGGTGTTATATGTATTTAGTTGTTTGTGTGTTCTAGTTGTTTTAAGGTGTTATAGTTGTTATAGATGTTCTAGTTGTTTTAGTTGTTTTAGTTGTTTTAGTTGTTTCAGTTGTTATAGGTGTTTTAGTTGTTGTAAGTGGTATAGTTGTTCTAGGTGTTTTAGTTGTTGTAGTCGTTTTAGTTGTTTTAGTTGTTCTAGTTGCTTTAGTTGTTATAGTTGTTATAAGTGTTTTAGTTGTTATAGGTGTTCAAGTTGTTCTAGGTGTTTATCGTGTTGTAGGTGTTTTAGGTGTTTTAAGTGTTGTAGGTGTTTCAGGTGTTTTAGTATTTGTAATTGTTATAGTTGTTTGGTTGTTATAGTTGTTTTAGTTGACTTAGTTGTTCTAGTTGTTATAGTTGTTTTAGTTGTTTTATTTTTTCTAGTTTTTTTGTTGTTTCAGTTGTTATAGTTCTTATAGTTGTTCTAGGTGTTTTAGTTGTTTTAGTTGTTTTAGTTGTTTTAGTTGTTGTAGTTGTTTTAGTTGTTTTATTTGTTATAGTTATTTCAGTTGTTTAAGTTGTTCTAGTCGTTTAGTAGTTTTAGCTGTTCCAGTTGTTATAGTTGTTATAGTTGTTCTAGTTGCTTATAGTTGATTTTGTTGTTATTGTTGATTTAGTTATTTAGTTGTTATAGGTGTTTTAGTTGTTTTAGGTGTTGTAGTTGTTCTAGATGTTATAGTTGTTTAAGGTGTTTTAGTTGTTTGAGGTGTTTTAGGTGTTGTAGTCTTTTAGGTGTTTTAGTTGTTAAAGTGTTTCAGTTGTTTTAGTTGTTTTAGTTGTTATAGGTGTTATAGTTGTTTTAGGTGTTGTAGTTGTTCTAGGTGGTATAGTTGTTTTAGGTGTTATATGTGTTTTAGTTATTTTAGTTTTTTAGTTGTTTTAGTTGTTTTAGTTGTTCTAGTTGTTATAGTTGTTTTTGTTGTTATAGTTGTTATAGTTGTTTTATGTGTTATAGTTGTTTTAGGTGTTCTAGTTGTCTTAGGTGTTTAGGTGTTTCAGTTGTTTTAGGTGTTTTAGTTGTTTCAGGTGGTTTAGTTGTCGTGGTTGTTCTAGTTGTTTTAGTTGTTTTAGTTGTTTCAATTGTTTTAGTTGTTCTAGTTGTTCTAGTTGTTTTAGTTGTTTTAGTTGCTATAGGTGTTATAGTTATCTTGGGTGTTGTAGTTGTTCTAGGTCTTATAGTTGTTTTAGGTGTTACAGGTGTTTTAGTTGTTTTAGTTTTTTAGTTGTTTTAGTTGTTTTAGTTGTTATAGTTGTTTTAGTTGTTGTATGTGTTTTAGTTGTTTTAGGTGTTCTAATTGTCGTAGGCGTTATAGGTGTTTCAGGTGTTCTAGGTGTTTTTTGTGTTATAGTTGCTTAGGTGTTTCAGGTGCTTTAGGTGTTTTAGTTGATTAAGTTGTTGTAGTTGTTTAGTTGTTTTAGTTGTTTTAGTTGTTTTAGTTGTTTTAGTTGTTTTAGGTGTTATAGTTGTTATAGATGTTTTAGTTGTTTTAGTTGTTTTAATTGTTCTAGTTGTTTCAGTTGTTATAGGTGTTTTAGTTGTTGTGTGTGTTATAGTTGATCTAGGTGTTTTAGTTGTTGTAGTTTTTTAGTTGGTTTAGTTGTTTTAGTTGTTTTAGTTGTTATAGTTGTTTTAGTTGTTATAATTTTTTAGGTGTTTTTAGTTGTTTGAGTTGCTCTAGGTGTTTTAGTTGTTGTAGTTGTTATAGTTGTTTAGTTGTTTTAGTTGTTTTAGTTGACTTAGTTGTTCTAGTTGTTATATTTGTTTTAGTTATTTTATTTTTTAAAGTTTTTTAGTTGTTTCAGTTGTTATAGTTCTTTTAGTTGTTCTAGTTGTTTTATTTATTTTAGTTGGTATAGTTGTTTTAGTTGTTATAGTTGTTTCAGTTGTTTGAGTTGTTCTAGTCGTTTTAGTAGTTTTAGCTGTTCCAGTTGTTATAGTTGTTATAGTTGTTTTAGTTACTTATAGTTGATTTAGTTGATATTGTTGATTTAGTTAAATAGTTGTTATAAGTGTTTTAGTTGTTTTAGGTGTTGAAGTTGTTTTAGATTTTATAGTTGTCTAAGGTGTTTTAGTTGTTTGAGGTGTTTAGGCGCTGTAGTTGTTTTAGGTGTTTTAGTTGTTAAAGTGTTTTAGTTGTTCTAGTTGTTTTAGTTGTTATAGGTGTTATAGTTGTTTTAGGTGTTATAGTTGTTTAGGTGTTATACATAGGTGTTTTAGTTGTTTTAGTTTTTTAGTTGTTTTAGTTGTTTTAGTTCTTCTAGTTGTTATAGATGTTTATGTTGTTATAGTTGTTTAGTTGTTTTATATGTTATAGTTGTTTTAGGTGTTCTCGTTGTCTTAGGTGTTATAGGTGTTTCAGTTGTTTTAGGTGTTTTAGTTGTTGCAGGTGGTTTAGTTGTTTTAGTTGTTATAGTTGTTTTAGTTGTTTTAGTTGTTACAGTTGTTTTAGTTGTTCTAGTTGTTATAGTTGTTTTAGTTGTTTTAGTTGTTATAGTTGTTTAAGTTGTTTTATGTGTATTAGTTGTTTTAGGTGTTTTAGTTGTCTTAGGTGTTTCAGGTGGTATAGGTGTTTTAGTTGTTCTAGGTGTTGTATGTGTTATAGGTGTTTTAGTTGGCTAAGTTGTTGTAGTTGTTTTAGTTGCTTTAGTTGTTATTGTTGTTTAGTTGTTTTATTTGTTTTAGGTGTTATAGTTGTTGTAGGTGTTTGATTTGTTTTAGTTATTTTAGTTGTTATAGTTGTTATAGGTGTTTTAGTTGTTTAGGTGTTATAGTTGTTTTTTGGTGTTATAGTTGTTATAGTTGTTTTAGTTTTTATAGTTGTTCAGTTGTTTTAGTTGTTATAGGTGTTATAGTTATATGAGGTGTTTTAGTTGTTGTATGTGTTTTAGTTGTTATATGTGTTTTAGATGTTTCGGTTGTTTTTGTTGTTATAGTTGTTATAGTTGTTTTAGTTGTTTTAGTTGTTTAGGTGTTTTTATTTGTTTGAGTTGTTCTAGGTATATCAGTTGTTTTGTTGTTACAGTTGTTTTAGGTGTTATAGTTGTTTTAGGTGTTATAGTTGTTTTAGGTGTTATAGTTGCTTTAGGTGTTACAGGTGTTATAGTTGTATTAGTTGTTTTAGTTGTTTCAGTTGTTCAAGTTGTTGTAGTTGTTTTAGTTGTTCTAGTTGTTGAAGGTGTTTCAGTTGTTTGAGGTGTTATAGTTGTTTTATGTGTTTTAGTTGTTATAGGTGTTTAGTTGTTTTCGGTGTTCTAGTTGTTTTAGGTTTTTATTGTGTTATAGGTGTTCTAGGTGTTATAGGTGTTATAGTTGTTTCATGTGTTTTAGTTGTTTAGTTGTTATAGTTGTTTTAGTTGTTTTAGTTGTTTTAGATGTTTTAGTTGTTCTAGTTATTATAGTTGTTATAGTTGTTAAAGTTGTTATTGTTGTTTTAGTTGTTTTGGTTGTTTTAGTTGTTATGGTTGTTGTAGTTGTTTTAGTTGTTATAGGTGTTTTAGTCGTTTTAGTTGTTAGTTGTTTTTAATTGTTTGAGTTGTTCTAGGTGTTTTAGTAGTTATAGTTGTTATAGTTGTTCTAAGTGTTAGAGTTGTTTCAGGTGTTAAGATATTCTAGTTGTTTTAGTTGTTTTAGTTGTTATAGGTGTTATAGTTGTTTTTGGTGTTGTAGTCGTTCTAGGTGTTATACTTGTTTTAGGTGTTATGGGTGTTTTAGTTGTTTTAGTTTTTTTAGTCGTTTAGTTGTTTTAGTTGTTCTAGTAGTTATAGTTGTTTAGTTGTTATAGTTGTTTCAGTTGTTTTATGTGTTATAGTTGTTTTAGGTGTTCAAGTTGTCTTAGGTAATATAGGTGTTTCAGTTGTTTTAGATGTTTTAGTTATTTCAGATGGTTTAGTTGATCAGTTGTTATAGTTGTTTTAGTTGTTCTGGTTGTTATAGTTGTTCTAGTTGTTTTAGTTGTTTTAGTTGTTCTAGTTGTTTTAGTTGTTTTAGTTGGTATAGTTGTTTTAGTTGTTTTAGTTGATATAGTTGTTTTAGAGTTTAAGTTGTTTAGTTGTTCTAGTTGTTTTAGTTGTTTTAGTTGTTATAGTTGTTATAGTTGTTTAAGTTGTTTTATGTGTATTCGTTGTTTTAGGTGTTCTAGTTGTCTTAGGTGTTTCAGGTGTTATAGGTGTTCTAGTTGTTTTTGGTGTTATATGTGTTAAAGGTGTTTTAGTTGGTTAAGTTGTTGTAGTTGTTTTAGTTGTTTTAGTTGTTACAGTTGTTTTAGTTGTTTCAGTTGTTTTAGATGTTATAGTTGTTGTAGGTGTTTTATTTGTTTTAGTTATTTTAGTTGTTTTAGTTGTTATTGGTGTTTTATTTGTTTTAGGTGTTATAGTTGTTATAGGTGTTTTAGTTGTTTTAGTTGTTTCAGTTGTTATAGTTGTTTTAGTTGTTATAGTTGTTTTAGTTGTATTAGTTGTTAAAGGTGTTATAGTTGTATGAGGTGTTTTAGTTGTTTTATGTGTTCCAGTTGTTATATGTGTTATAGTTGTTTCAGTTGTTTTAGTTGTTATAGTTGTTTTAGTTGTTGTAGTTGTTTTAGTTGTTTAGGTGTTTTTAATTGTTTGAGTTGTTCTAGCTATATCAGTTGTTTTAGTTGTTATAGTTGTTTTAGGTGTTATAGTTGTTTCAGGTCTTTAGTTGTTTTAGTTGTTTTAGTTGCTTTAGTTGTTTTAGTTGTTATAGGTGTTATAGTTGTTTAGGTGATATAGTTGTTTTAGGTGTTATAGTTGTTTTAGGTGTTATTTGTGTTGTAGTGGTTTCAGTTGTTTTAGTTGTTCTAGTTGTTATTGTAGTTTTGGTTGTTTTAGTTGTAATAGTTGCTATTGTTGTTTTAGTTGCTAATAGTTGTTTTAGTTGTTTTAGTTGATTTAGTTATCATAGTTGTTATAGGTGTTATAGTTGTTTTATGTGTTGTAGTTGTTTTCTGTGTTACAGTTGTTTTAGGTGTTTTAGTTGTTGTAGGTGTTTTAGGTGTTGTAGTTGTTTTAGGTGTTATAGTTGTTTCAGACGTTTTAGTTGTTATAGGTGTTTTAGGTGTTCAGTTGTTTTAGGTGTTTCAGTTGTTTAAGGTGTCTCAGTTGTTTTAGTTGATTTAGTTGTTTAAGTTGTTTCAGTTGTTCTAGTTGTTTCAGTTGTTTTAGTTGTTTTAGTTGATATAGGTGTTTAAGTAGTTTTATGTAATTTAGGTGTTATATGTGTTATAGTTGTTATAGGTGTTCTAGTTGTTTTAGTTGTTTTGGTTGTCTTAGTTTTGTTAGGTATTATAGTTCTTTGAGGTGTTGTAGTTGTTTATGTGTTATAGTTGTTTTAGGTGTTTTAGTTGTTTCAGTTGTTTTGGTTGTTATTTTTGTTTTAGTTGTTTTAGTTGATTTAGTTGTTTAGGTGTTTTAGTTGTTTGAGTTGTCCTATGTGTTTTAGTTGTTTTAGTTGTTATAGTTGTTCTAGGTTTTATAGTTGTTTCAATTGTTTAGTTGTTCTAGTAGTTTTAGTTGTTTAGTTGTTATAGGTGTTCAAGGAGTTTTAGGGGTGTTTTAATTGTTTTAGGTGTTATAGTTGTTTTAGGTATTATAGGGGTTTTAAGTGCTGTAGTGGTTTCAGTGTTTTTAGTTGTTAAAGTTGTTTTAGTTGTTTTAGTTGTTATAGTTGTTTAGGTGTTTTCAGTTGTTTGACTTGTTCCAGGTGTTTAAGTTGTTCAGTTGTTATAGTTGTTTTAGGTGTTATAGTTGTTTCATGTGCTTAGTTGTTCTAGTTGTTTTAGTTGCTGTAGTTGTTATTGGTGTTGTAGTTGTTTTGGGTGTTATAGTTGTTTAAGGTTTTATAGTTGTTATAGGTGTAATAGGTGTTATAGGTGTGATAGGTGTTATAGTTGTTTTAGGAAATATATTTGTTTCAGGTTATTAGTTGTTCTAGTTGTTTCAGTTGGTTTAGTTGTTATATGTGTTATAGTTGTTTTGGGTGTTATAGTTGTTTTAGGTGTTATAGTTGTTTTAGGTGTTATAGGTGTTCTAATTGTTTTAGTTGTTTAGTTGTTTTAGTAGTTCTAATTGTTCTAGTTTTTTTAGTTGTTTATTTGTTATAGTTGTTTTAGTTGTTTTATGTGTTTTAGCTGTTTTAGGTGTTCCTGTTGTCCTAGGTGTTATAGGTGTTACAGGTGTTTTAGATGTTTTAGTTGCTTCAGGTGTTTTAGGTGTTTTAGTTTGTTAAGTTGTTGTAGTTGTTTAAGTTGTTCTAGTTATTTTAGTTGTTTCAGTTGTTTTAGGTGTCATAGTTGTTATAGGTGTTTTAGTTGTAATAGTTTTTTAAGGTATTATAGTTGTTATGTGTGTTTTAGTTGTTTTAGGTGTTATAGTTGTTTTAGGTGTTATAGTTGTTTAAGGTGTTCAGTTGTTTTAGTTGTTTTAGTTGTTTTAGTTGTTTTAGTTGTTTTAGTTGTTGTAGTTGTTTAGTTGTTTTAGTTGTTGTAGGTGTTTCAGTTGTTTGAGGTGTTAGAGTTGTTTTATGTGTTTTAGTTGTTTTAGTTGTTGAAGGTGTTTCAGTTGTTTGAGGTGTTATAGTTGTTTTATGTGTTTTAGTTGTTATAGGTATTATAGTTGTTTTAGGTGTTCTAGTTGTTTTAGGAGTTTTAGTTGTCTTAGGTGTTATATGTATTTAGTTGTTTGTGTGTTCTAGTTGTTTTTAGGTGTTTTTTAGTTGTTTTTGTTGATATAGTTCTTTTAGTTGTTTTAGTTGTTCTAGTTGATCTAGTTGTTATAGTTGTTTTAGTTGTTATAGTTGTTATAGTTGTTATAGTTGTTATAGTTGTTATAGTTGTTGTAGTTGTTTTAGTTGTTTTAGTTGTTGCAGTTGTTTTGGTTGTTATTGTTGTTATAGTTGTTTTAGTTGTTATAGTTGTTTGGGTGTTTCTAGTTGTTTGAGTTGTTCATGGTGTTTTAGTTGTTTTAGTTGTTATAGTTGTTTTATGTGTTATAGTTGTTACAATTGTTTAGTTGTTCTGGTAGTTTTAGTAGTTATAGTTGTTATAGGTGTTATAGTTGTTATAGGTGTTGTAGTTGTTTTAGGTGTTTTAGTTGTTTTAGGTGTTGTAGCTGTTGTAGTTGTTTTAGTTGTTTAAGGTGTTCTAGTTGTTTAAGGTGTATCAGGTGTTATAGTTATTTTAGGTGTTTTAGTTGTTTAAGGTGTTTTAGTTATTTAGTTGTTTTAGTTGTTTCAGTTGTTGTAGTTGTTTTAGTTAATTTAGGTGTTATAGTTGTTGTAGGTGTTTCAGTTGTTTCAGGTGTTATAGGTGTTCTAGATGTTTAGTTGTTCTAGTTGTTTCAGGTGTTATAGGTGTTTTAGTTGTATAGTTGTTTTAGGTATTTCAGTTGTTTTAGGTGTTTTAGTTGTTGTAGTTGTTAAGTTGATTTACTTGTTTTTGTTGTTTTAGTTGATTTAGTTGTTCCAGTTGTTTTAGATGTTTTAGTTGTTTTATTTGTTTTAGATGTTTTTGTTGTTCTAGTTGTTCAAGTTGTTTTAGTTGTTATAGATGCTTCAGTTGTTTTAGTTGTTTTAGTTGTTTTAGTTGTTTTAGTTGTTTTAGATGTTTTAGTTGTTCTAGTTGTTTTCGTTGTCTTAGTTGTTTATGGTTGTTTCAGTTGCTCTAGATGTCTTATTTTTTTTAGTTGTTGTAGTTGTTTTTTGTTGTTCTAGTTGTTTTAGTTGTTATAATTGTTTCAATTGTTTTAGGTGTTTTAGTTGTAATAGGTGTTTTAGTTGTAAAGTTGTTTAGTTGTTTTAGTTAATTTAGGTGTTATAGTTGTTGCAGTTGTTATGATCGTTTAGTTGTTTTAGTTGTTATAGTTGTTACAGTTGTTATAGTTGTTGTAGTTGTTTTAGTTGTTATAGTTGTTTTAGTTGTTTTAGTTGTTTAGTTATTCTGGTTTTTAGGGGTTTTAGTTGTTATAGCTGTTATAGTTGTTTTACGTGTTATAGTTGTTTTAGTATTTTCATGTGTTACATTTGTTTTAGGTGTTCTAGTTATCTTAGGTGTTATATGTGTTCCAGGAGTTTTAGGTGTTTCATGTGTTTTAGTTGTCATAGGTGTTTCAGGTGCTTTAGGTGTTTTAGTTGGTTAAGTTGGTGTAGTTGTTTCAGTTGTTTTAGTTTTTTTAGTTGTTTTAGTTGTTTTAGTTGTTATAGTTGTTAAAGTTGTTTTAGTTGTTATAGTTGTTTTGGGTGTTCTAGGTGTTCTAGGTGTTATGGTTGTTTCATGTGTTTTAGTTGTTTCTAGGTGTTATAGTTGTTATAGGTGTTTTAGTTGTTCAAGTTGTTATAGTTGTTTGAGTTGTTTTAGTTGTTTTAGTTGTTTTAATTGTTTATGAGTTATTAGTTGATTGAGTTGTTCTAGGTGTTTTAGTTGTTTAAGTTGTTTTAGTTGTTATAGTTGTTTTAGGTGTTATAGTTGTTTCAAGTGTTTAGTTGTTCTAGTTGTTTTCGTTGTTATAGTTTTTTTAGTTGTTTTATGTGATATAACTATTTTAGGTGTTCTAGTTGCCTTAGGTGTTATAGGTGTTGCAGGTGTTTCAGGTGTTTAGTTCTTTTAGTTGTTTTAGTTGTTCTAGTTGTTGTAGTTGTTTTAGTTGTTATAGTTGTTTTAGTTGTTTTAGTTGTTATAGTTGTTTTAGGTGTTATAGTAGTTTTAGGTGTTGTAGTTGTTTTAGTTGTTATACATGTTTTAGTTGTTCTAGGTGTTCTAGGTGTTATAGTTGTTATAGGTGTTATAGTTGTTTAAGGTGTTTAGTTCTTTTAGTTGTTTTAGTTGTTCTAGTTGTTGTAGTTGTTTTAGTTGTTATAGTTGTTTTAGTCGTTATAGTTGTTTAGGTTTTTTCTGTTGTTGAGTTGTTCTAGGTGTTTTAGTTGTTTTAGTTGTTATAGTTGTTTTAGGTGTTGAAGTTGTTGCAGGTGTTTAGTTGTTCTAATTATTTTAGTTGTTTTAGTTGTTATAGGTGTTATAGTTGTTTTAGGTGTTGTTGTTTTTCTAGGTGTTATAGTTATTTCAGGTGTTATAGGCGTTTAAGTTGTTTTAGGTGTTTTAGTTGTTTCAGGTGTTTTAGTTGTTCTAGTTATTATAGTTGTTTTAGTTGTTTTAGTTGTTTTTATTGTTTTAGTTGTCCTAGTTGTTATAGTTGTTTTTATTTGTTTTAGTTGTTTAGTTGTTTTAGTTGTTATAGTTGTTATAGTTGTTCTAGTGGTTTTAGTTGTTCATGGTGTTTTAGGTGTTTTAGTTGTTTGGTGTGTTAAAGTTGTTTTTTTGTGTTATAGTTGTTATAGGTGTTATAGTTGTTTTAGGTGTTCTAGTTGTTTTAGGTGTTTTAGTTGTTTAGGTGTTATATGTGTTTTAGTTGTTTTATGTATTCTAGTTGTTTATATGTGTTTTTAGTTGTTTTATGTGTTTCAGTTGTGTTAGGTGTTATAGTTGTTAGAGGTGTTGTAGTTGTTTATGTGTTATAGTTGTTTTAGGTGTTTTAGTTGTTGCAGTTGTTTTGGTAGTTATTGTTGTTTTAGTTGTTTTAGTTGTTTTAGTTGTTTAGGTGTTTTTAGTTGTTGAGTTGTTCTAGGTGTTTTAGTTGTTTAGTTGTTTTATTTGTTATAGTTGTTTTTTTAGGTGTTATAGTTGTTTCAATTGTTAAGTTGTTCTAGTAGTTTCAGTTGTTTTAGTTGTTATAGGTGTTCTAGTAGTTTTAGGTGATTTAATTGTGTTAGGTGTTATAGTTGTTTTAGGTGTTTTAGGTGATGTAGTTGTTTCAGTGTTTTTAGTTGTTGAAATCGTTTTAGTTGTTTAAGTTGTCATAGTTGTTTAGGTGTTTTCAGTTGTTGGAGTTGTTCTCGGTGTTTTAGTTGTTTAGTTGTTTAGTTGTTATAGTTGTTTTTTAGGTGTTATAGTTGTTTCAATTGTTAAGTTGTTCTAGTAGTTTCAGTTGTTCTTGATGTTATAGTTGTTTTAGTTGTTATAGATGTTTAAGTGTTATAGTTGTTTCAGGTGTTTAGTTGTTCTAGTGGTTTCTGTTTTTTTAGTTGTTTCAGTTGTTTTAGTTGATTTAGATGTTATAGGTGCTATAGTTGTTATAGAATTTGTAGTTGTTTTAGGTGTTTTAGCTGTTTTAGGTATTGTAGCTTTTGTAGTTGTTTTAGTTGTTATAGTTGTTTAAGGTGTTTCTGTTGTTTGAGGTGTTATAGTTGTTTTATGTGTTATAGTTGATTTAAGGGTTATTGTTGTTTTAGGTGTTCTAGTTGTTTTAGGTTTTTTATTTGTTCAGGTGTTATATATGTTATAGTTGTTTTATGAGTTCTCCTTGTTTATAGGTGTTTCTAGTTGTTCTATGTGTTTTAGTTGTTTAGGTGTTATAGTTGTTATAGGTGTTTTAGTTGTTTTAAGTGTTCAAGTTATTTAAGGTGTTCAAGGTGTTAATGGTGCTATAGGTGTTTCAGGTGTTATAGTTGTTTCATGTGTTTTAGTTGTTTTAGTTGTTTAGTTGTTATAGTTGTTTTAGTTGTTTTAGTTATTTTAGTTGTTCTAGTTGTTCTAGTTGTTATAGTTGTTTTAATTGTTTTAGTTGTTTTAGTTGTTTTAGTTGTTATAGTTGTTGTAGTTGTTATAGTTGTTTTAGTTGTTATAGTTGTTCTAGTTGTTGTATGTGTTTTAGTTTTTTTAGGTGTTTTAGTTGTCTAAGGTGTTATAGGTGTTTCAGGTGTTCGAGGTGTTTAGTTGTTATAGATGTTATAGGTGTTTTAGTAGGTTAAGTTGTTGTAGTGGTTTTAGTTGTTCTAGTTTTTTTAATTGTTCTAGTTGTTATAGTTGTTTTAGGTGTTATAGTTGTTTTAGTTGTTTTAGATGTTCTAGTTGTTTATAGTTGTTTCATGTGTTTTATTTGTTTTAGATGTTTAGTTGTTCTAGTTGTTTTAGTTGTTTCAGTTGTTATAGGTGTATTAGTTATTTAAGGTGTTCTAGTTGTTTAAGGTGTATTAGGTGTTATCGTTGTTTTAGGTGTTTTAGTTGTTTAAGGTGTTTTTGTTGTTTAGTTGTTTTAGGTGTTCAGTTGTTGTAGTTGTTTTAGTTGTTTTAGGTGTTATAGTTGTTGGAGGTGTTTAAGTTGTTCGTGGTGTTATAGGTGTTTTTAGGTGTTTAGTTGTTTAGTTGTTTCAGGTGTTATAGGTGTTTTAGTTGTTTAGTTGTTGTAGGTATTTCAGCTGTTTTAGGTGTTTTAGTTGTTGTAGTTGTTAAGTTGTTTTACTTGTGGTTATTTTAGTTGTTTTAGTTGCTGTAGTTGTATTAGTTATTTTAGTTGTTTTAGTTGTTTTAGTTGTTTAGTTGTTCTAGTTGTTTTATTTGTTTTAGATGTTTTTGTTGTTCTAGTTGTTCAAGTTGTTTTAGTTGTTATATTTGTTTTAGTTATTTTAGTTGTTTTTGTTGTTTCAGTTGTTTTAGTTGTTTAGTTGTTTTAGTTGTTTTAGTTGTTTGCGTTGTCTTAGTTGTTTTTGGTTGATTTAGTTGCTCTAGATGTCTTAGTGTTCTTTAGTTGTTTTAGTTGTTCTAGTTGTTTTAGTTGTTATAATTGTTTTAGTTGTTTCAGTTGTTATAGTTGTTACAGTTGTTATATTTGTTTTAGTTGTTTTAGTTGTTATAGTTGTTTTAGTTGTTTTAGTTTTTTAGTTGTTTTAGTGGTTATAGGTGTTATAGTTGTTTCTTAGGTGTTTTAGTTGTTCTAGTTGTTTTGTTGTTTAGTTGTTTTAGTTGGTTTAGTTGTTATAGTTGTTTTAGTTGTTTTAGTTGTTATAGTTGTTGTAGTTGTTTAAATTGTTTAGGTGTTTTTAGTTGTTTGAGTTGTTCTAGGTGTTCTAGTTGTTTTAGTTGTTATAGGTGCTTGATTGTTTTAGGTGTTATAGTTGTTTTAGGTGTTTTAGTTGTTTAGTTGTTTTAGTTGTTATAGTTGTTATAGTTGTTTTAGTTGTTTTAGTTGTTTCAGTTGTTATAGTTGTTGTAGTTGTTTTAATTGTTTAGGTGTTTTTAGTTGTTTGAGTTGTTTTAGGTAATCTAGTTGTTTAGTTGTTATAGTTGTTTCAGGTGTTTTAGTTGTTTCTGGGTGTTTTAGTTGTTTTAGTTGTTATAGTTGTTTAAGGTGTTATAGTTGTTTCAAGTGTTTAGTTGACCTAGTTGTTTAGTTGTTTTAGTTGTTATAGGTGTTCAAGTAGTTTTAGGTGTTTTAATTGTTATAGGAGTTATAGTTGTTTCAGGTGTTATAGGGGTTTTAGGTGTTGTAGTTGTTTCAGTGTTTTTAGTTGTTTAAGTGGTTTTAGTTGTTCTAGTTGTTATAGTTGTTTAGGTGTTTTCAGTTGTTTGAGTTGTTCTATGTGTTTTAGTTGTTTAGTTGTTATAGTTGTTTTAGGTGTTATTGCTGTTTCAGGTGTTTAGTTGTTCTAGTTGCTTCAGTTGTTCTAGTTGTTATAGGTGTTGTAGTTATTTTAGGTGTTATGGTTGTTTTAGGTTTTATAATCGTTTTAGGTGTAATAGGTGTTATAGTTAGTTCAGTTGTTTTAGTTGTTTTAGTTGTTATAAGTGTTATAGGTGTTCTAGGTGATATAGTTGTTACAGGTGTTTTAGTTGTTTCTAGGTGTTGTAAATGTTTCTAGGTGTTTTAGTTGTTTAAGTTGTTATAGTTGTTTGAGTTGTTTTAGTTGTTTTAGTTGTTATAGTTGTTATAGTTGTTCTAATTGTTAGGTGTTTTTTAGTTGTTTAAGTTGTTCTAGGTGTTTTAGTTGTTTTAGTTGTTATAGTTGTTATAGTTGTTTTAGTTGTTCTAGTTGTTTTTGTTGTTTTAGTTGTTATAGTTGTTATAGTTGTTTAGTTGTGTTAGTTGTTTTAGTTGTTTTAGTTGTTTTAGTTGTTCGAGTTGTTTTAGTTGTTTTTGTTGTTATAGTTGTTCTAGTTGTTTTATGTGTTATAGTTGTCTTAGGTGTTACAGGTGTTTTAGGTGTTATAGTTGTTTTAGGTGTTTTATGTGACCTAGGTGTTATAGTTGGTTAAGTTGAGGTATTTGTTTTAGTTGTTTTAGTTGTTATAGTTGTTTTAGTTGCTATAGTTGTTTTAGGTGTTATAGTTGTTGTAGGTGTTTTAGTTGTTTCAGTTATTATAGTTGTTTCAGTTGTTATAGGTGTTTTAGTGGTTATAGGTGTTATAGTTGTTTTAAGTGTTTTAGTTGTTATAGTTGGTTTAGTTGTTATAGTTGTTTTAGTTTTTCTAGTTGTTTTAGTTGTTCTAATTGTTTAGATGTTTTTAATGGTTTGAGTTGTTCTAGGTGTTTTAGTTGTTTTATTTGTTTAAGTTGTCATAGGTGTTGAAGTTGTTTTATGTGTTTTAGTTGTAATAGGAGTTATAATTGTTTTAGGTGTTATATGTGTTTTAGTTGTTATAGTTGTTTTTGTTGTTTCAGTTGTTTTAGTTGTTCTAGTTGTTTTAGTTGTTACAGTTGTTTTTAGTTGTTCTATGTGTTATAGCTATTTTAGGTGTTCTAGTTGCCTTAGGTGTTATAGGTTTTGCAGGTGTTTCAGGTGTTTTAGTTGTGTTAGGTGTTGTAGGTGAATTTTATGTGTTTTAGTTGGTTAAGTTTGTTAAGTTGTTGTAGTTGTTTTAGTTGTTTTAGTTACTTTAGTTGTTTTTGTTGTTATAGTTGTTTTATTTGTTATAGTTATTTTAGGTGTTATAGTTGCTTTAGTTGTTCAAGTTGTTTCAGTTGTTATACTTGTTTTAAATGTTTTAGGTGTTATGGTTGTTATAGGTGTTTTAGTTGTTTAAGGTGTTTAGTTGTTTTAGTAGTTTTAGTTGTTTCTGTTGTTATAGTTGTCATAGTTGTTGTAGTTGTTTTAGTTGTTTTAGTTGTTTAAGGTGTTTAAATTGTTATAGGTGTTAAAGGTGTTTTAGGTGTTTTGGTTTTTCAAGGTGTCATAGTTGTTTAAGGTGGTTCAATTGTTGTAGTTGTTCTAGTTGTTTCAGTGGTTTTAGGTGTTTCAGTTGTTTGAGGTGTTATAGTTGTTTTATGTGGTTTTAGTTGTTATACGTGTTTTAGTTGATTTAGGTGATCAAGTTGTTTTGGTGTTCAAGGTATTATGTGTGTTTTCGGTGTTTTATGTGTTATAGTTGTTTCAGGTGTTTTAGTTTTTTTTTGTTACAGTTGTTATTGTTGTTTTAGTTGTTCTAGTTGTTTTAGTTGTTCTAGTTGTTATAGTTGTTTTAGTTGTTTTAGTTGTTATAGTTCTGTTAGTTGTCATAGTCGTTTTAGTTGTTTTAGTTGTTTTAGTTGTTTAGTTGTTTTAGTTGTTTCAGTTGTTTCAGTTGTTCTAGTTGTTGTAGTTGTTTAAGTAGTTATAGTTGTTATAGTTGTTATAGTTGTTTTAGTTGCTTATAGTTGTTTTAGTTGTTCTAGTTGTTTTAGTTATTATAGTTGTCATAGGTGTTTCAGTTCTTTTAATTGTTTTATTTTTTTCAGGTGTCATAGCTGTTTTAGGTGTTAAAGTTGTTTTAGGTGTTTTAGCTGTTTAATGTGTTTTAGTTGTTCAAGTTGTCTTAGTTGTTTTAGTTGTTTTAGTGTTTATAGTTGTTGTAGTTGTTTTTAGTTATTTCAGTTGTTTTAGGTGTTCTAGGTGTTATGGTTGTTTTATGTGTTCAAGTTGTTTTACGTGTTTTAGTTGTTATAGGTGTTTCAGTTGTTTCAGTTGATTCAGTTGTTATAGGGGTTTTAGTTGTTCTAGTTGTTCTAGTTGTTTTGGTTGTTTTAGTTGTTGTAGTTGTTGTAGTTGTTTTAGTTGTTATAGATGTTTTTTAGGTGTTTTAGCTGTTGTAGTTGTTTTAGTTGTTATAGGTGTTTTAGTTGTTTGAGGTGATATAGTTGTTTTATGTGTTTTAGTTGTCATAGGTGTTATAATTGTTTTAGGTGTTCTAGTTGTTTTAGGTGTTTTAGTTGATTAGGTGTTAATATGTGTTTAGCTGTTTTATGTGTTCAGTTGTTTATATGTGTTTTTAGTTGTTTTATGTGTTTTAGTTGATAAGGTTTTATAGTTGTTATAGGTGTTTTAGTTGTTTTAGCTAATCAAGTTGTTATAAATGTTTAAGGTGTTATTGGTGTTAACTGTGTTTCAGGTGTTACAGTTGTTTCAGGTGTTTTAGTTGTTTTAATTGTTATAGTTGTTTTAGTTGTTTAGTTGTTTTAGTTGTTCTAGCTGTTTTAGTTGTTCTAGTTGTTAGAACTGTTTTAGTCATTAGAGTTGTTTTAGTTGTTTTAGTTGTTATAGTTGTTTTAGTTGTTATTGTTGTTTTAGTTGTTTTAGTTGGTTTAGTTGCTCTAGTTGTTTTAGTTGTTTTAGTTGTTATAGTTGTTTTTGTTGTTATGTATGTTTTAGTTGTTGTATGTGTTCTAGTTGTCTTAGGTGTGATAGGTGTTACAGGTGTTATAGTTGTTTTAGTTGTTTTAGTTGTTTTGGTGTTTTAGTTGTTTAAGGTGTTCTAGTTGTTTTCGTTGTTTAAGTTGTTTCAGTTGTTATAGTTGTTTTAGTTGTTTTAGGTGTTATAGTTGTGTTAGGTGTTTGAGTTGTTTCAGGTGTTATAGGTGTTTTAGGTGTTTAGTTGTTCAAGGTATTTCAGTTTTTTCAGGTGTTTTAGTCGTTGTAGTTGTTTAGTTGTTCCACTTGTTTAGTTTTTTAGATGATTTAGTAGTTTCAGTTGTTTTAGTTGTTATAGTTGTATTAGTTATTTCAGTTGCTCTAGTTGTTTTAGTTGTTTAGTTGTTTTATTGTATTATTTGTTTATGTCGTTTGTGTTGTTCTAGTTGTTCAAGTTGTTTAAGTTGTTTTCAGGTGTTCTAGTTGTTTTAGTTGTTATAATTGATTTAGGTGTTTCAGTTGTTCTAGGTGTTATAGTTGTTTTGGTTGTTTTAGTTGTTCTAGTTGTTTTAGTTGTTTTCGTTGTCTTAGTTGTTTTCGTTGTTTTAGTTGTTCTAGATGTCTTAGTTTCTATAGTTGCTTCAGTTGTTTTAGTTGTTCTAGTTGTTTTAGTTGTTATAATTGTTGTAGTGGTTTAGGTGTTTTAGTTGTATTAGGTGTTTTAGTTGTTTAGTTGTTCAGTTGTTTTAGTTATTTTAGCTGTTATAGTTGTTCCAGTTGTTATGGTTGTTTTAGTTGTTTTAGTTGTTATAGTTGTTACAGTTGTTATAGTTGTTTTAGTAGTTTTAGTTGTTATAGTTGTTTTAGTTGTTTCAGTTGTTTTAATTGTTCTAGTTGTTCTAGTTGTTTCAGTTGTTTTAGTTGTTAGAGTTGTTTTAGTTGTTTTATGTGTTATAGTTGTTTTAGGTGTTCTAGTTATCTTAGGTGTTATAGGTGTTCCAGGTGTTATAGGTGTTTTAAGTGGTTTAGATGTTGTAGGTGTTTCAGGTGCTTTAGGTGTTTCAGTTGGTTAAGTTGTTGTAGTTGTTTCAGTTGTTTTTAGGTGTTTTAGTTGTTATAGTTGTTGTAGTTGTTACAGTTGTTTCAGTTGTTATAGGTGTTTTAGTTTTTTTGGGTGTTATAATTGTTTTTTAGGTGTTGTAGTTGTTTAGTTGTTTTAGTTGTTATAGTTGTTTTAGTTGTTTTAGTTGTTTCAGTTGTTTTAGTTGTTATATTTGTTTTAGTTGTTATAATTGTTTAAGTTGTTTCGTTGTTTTAGTTGTTTCAATTGTTTAAGTTAATTTAGTTGTTCTAGTAGTGTTAGTTGTTTTAGTTGTTATAGTTGTTTTAGTTGCTTATAAATGTTTTAGTTGTTATAGTTGTTTTAGTTATTTAGTTGTAATATGTGTTTTAGTTGTTTTAGGTGTTTTAGTTGTTCTAGGTGTCATAGTTGTTTTAGGTGTTTGAGTTTTTTTAGGTGTTGTAGTTTTTTTATGTGTTTCAGTTGTTAAGGTGTTTTAGTTGTTTTAGTTGTTGTAGTTGTTCTAGTTGTTGTAGTTGTTTTAGTTGTTCTAGTTGTTCTAGTCATTTTAGTTGTTTAGGTGTTTTTAGTTGTTGAGTTGTTCTAGGTGTTTTAGTTGTTTTAGTTGTTATAGTTGTTTTAGGTGTTGAAGTTGTTTCAGCTGTTTAGTTGTTCTAGTTGTTTTAGTTGTTTTAGTTGTTATGGGTGTTATAGTTGTTTTAGGTGTTGTTGTTGTTCTAGGTGTTATAGTTATTTTAGGTGTTATAGTTGTTTTAGTTGTTTAAGTTGTTTTAGTTGTTTTAGTTGTTCTAGTTGTTCTAGTTGTTTTAGTTGTTATAGTTGATTTAGTTGTTTCATGTGTTTTAGTTAACTTAGGTGTTATAGTTGTCTCAGGTGTTATAGGCGTTTCAGTTGTTTTAGATGTTTTAGTTGTTTCAGGTGTTTTAGTTGTTCTAGTTATTATAGTTGTTTAGTTGTTTTAGTTGTTTTAATTGTTGTAGTTGTCCTAGCTGTTATGGTTGTTTTAGTTGTTATAGTTGTTTAGTTGTTATAGATGTTTTAGTTGTTTTAGTTGTTATAGTTGTTTTAGTTGTTTTAGTTGTTTTAGTTGTTGTAGTTGTTTTAGTTGGTCGAGTTGTTTTAGTTGTTTCAGTTGTCATAGTTGTTCTAGTTGTTTTATGTGTTCTAGTTGTTTTATGTGTTCTAGTTGTCTTAGTTGTTTCAGGTGTTTAAGGTGTTATAGTTGTTTTAAGTGTTTTATGTGACATAGGTGTTTTAGTTGGTTAAGTTGTTGTATTTGTTTTAGTTGTTTTAGTTGTGATAGTTGTTTTAGTTGTTATAGTTGTTTTAGGTGTTATAGTTTATGTTGGTGTTTTAGTTGTTTTAGTTATTATAGTTGTTATAGTTGTTAAAGGTGTTTTAGTGGTTTTAGGTGTTATAGTTGTTTTGGTGTTTTAGTTGGTTTAGTTGTTATAGTTGTTTAAGTTGTTCTAGTTGTTTTAGTTGTTGTAATTGTTCAGGTGTTTTTAGTTGTTTGAGTTGTTCTAGGTGTTTAAGTTGTTCTAGTTGTTTTAGTTGTCATAGGTGTTGTAGTTGTTTTAGGTGTTTAGTTGTTATAGGTGTTATAATTGTTTTAGTTGTTGTAGTTGTTTTAGTTGTTGTAGTTGTTTTAGTTGTTTCAGTTGTTATAGTTGTTTTAGGTGTAATGGTTGTTCCAGTTGTTCTAGCTGTTTTGGTTGTTTTTAGTTGTTGTAGTTGTTTCAGTTGTTATAGTTGTTTTTCAGGTGTTCTAGCTGTTGTAGTTGTTCTAGTTGTTTTAGGTGTTTTAGGTGTTGTAGTTGTTTGGGGTGTTATAGTTGTTTTATGTGTTTTAGTTGTTATAGGTGTTATAGTTGTTTTACGTGTTCAAGTTGTTTTAGGTGTTTTAGTTGTTTAGGTGTTATATGTGTTATAGTTGTTTTATGTGTTCAAGTTGTTTATATATGTTTTTAGTTGTTTGAGTTGTTCTAGGTGTTTAAGTTGTTCTAGTTGTTTTAGTTGTCATAGGTGTTGTAGTTGTTTTAGGTGTTTAGTTGTTATAGGTGTTATAATTGTTTTAGGTGTTATAGGTGTTATAGTTGTTTTAGTTGTTTTAGTTGTTTCAGTTGTTGCAGTTGTTTTAGTTGTTCTAGTTGTTTTAGTTGTTATAGTTGTTATAGTTGTTTTATGTGTTATAGCTATTTTAGGTGTTCTAGTTGGTTAAGTTGGTTAAGTTGTTGTAGTTGTTTTAGTTTTTTTAGTTGTTCTAGTTGTTTTAGTTGTTCTAGTTGTTTTAGGTGTTATAGTTGTTTTAGGTATTATAGTTGTTTCAGTTGTTTTAGTTGTTTTAGTTGTCATACTTGTTTTAGTTGTTTTAGGTGTTATAGTTGTTACGCTGTTTAGTTGTTTTAGTTGTTTTAGTTGTTTCTGTTGTTATAGTTGTTATAGTTGTTGTAGTTGTTTTAGTTGTTTAATTGTTTAAAGTGTTTTAATTGTTATAGGTGTTATAGGTGTTATATGTGTTTTAGTTGTTCAATGTGTTATAGTTGTTTGAGGTGTTTTAGTTGTTGTAGTTGTTCTAGTTGTTTCAGTTGTTATAGGTGTTTCAGTGGTTTGAGGTGTTATAGTTGTTTTATGTGGTTTTAGTTGTTATAGGTGTTATAGTTGTTTTAGGTGTTCTAGTTGTTCAGGTGTTTTAGTTGTTTTAGGTGTTATATGTGTTCATAGTTTTATGTGTAATAGTTGTTTTCTAGGTGTTTAGTTGTTTAGGTGTTTCAGTTGTCATACTTGTTTTAGTTGTTTTAGGTGCTATAGTTGTTACGCTGTTTAGTTGTTTCTGTTGTTTTAGTTGTTTCTGTTGTTATAATTGTTATAGTTGTTTTAGTTGTTCTAGATGTTATAGTTGTTTATGTTGTTTTAGTTGTTATAGTTGTGTTAGTTGTCATAGTTGTTTTAGTTGTTTTAGTTGTTGTAGTTGTTTTAGGTGTTTAGTTGTTTTAGTTGTTTCAGTTGTTTTAGTTGTTGTAGTTGTTTAAGTAGTTTTAGTTTTTATAGTTGTTATAGTTGTTATAGTTGTTTTAGTTGCTTATAGTTGTTTTAGTTGTTGTAGTTATTATAGTTGTTATAGATGTTTCAATTCTTTTAGGTGTTATAGTTGTTTTAGGTGTCATAGTTGTTTTAGGTGTTATAGTTGTTTTAGGTGTTTCAGGTGCTTTAGTGGTTTTAGGTGTTATAGTTGTTTAAGGTGTTTTAGTTGTTTAAGTTGTCTTAGTTGTTTTAGTTGTTTTAGTTGTTGTAGTTGTTGTAGTTGTTTTAGTTGTTTCAGTTGTTATAGTTGTTTTAGGTGTTATGGTTGTTCCAGTTGTTCTAGCTGTTTTGGTTGTTTTTAGTTGTTGTAGTTGTTTCAGTTGTTATAGTTGTTTTTCAGGTGTTCTAGCTGTTGTAGTTGTTCTAGTTGTTTTAGGTGTTTTAGGTGTTGTAGTTGTTTGGGGTGTTATAGTTGTTTTATGTGTTCTAGTTGTTATAGGTGTTATAGTTGTTTTATGTGTTCAAGTTGTTTATATATGTTTTTAGTTGTTATTTGTGTTTTAGTTGTTAAGGTGTTATAGTTGTTATAGGTGTTTTAGTTGTTTTAGGCGTTCAAGTTGTTTTAAATGTTTAAGGTGTGATTGGTGTTATCGGTGTTGCAGGTGTTTTAGTTGTTTTTAGTTGTTTTAGTTGTTACAGTTGTTCTAGTTGTTTCAGTTTTTTAGTTGTTTTAGTTGTTTAGTTGTTTTAGTTGTTATAGTTGTTGAAGTTGTTTTACTTGTTAGGTGTTTTCAGTTGTTTGAGTTGTTCTAGGTGTTTTAGTTGTTTAGTTGTTATTGTTGCTTTAGGTGTTATAGTTGTTTCAGGTGTTTAGTTGTTCTAGTTGTTTCAGTTGTTTTAGGAGTTATAGGTGTTGTAGTTATTTTAGGTGTTATGGTTGTTTTAGGTTTTATAATTGTTTTAGGTGTAATAGGTGTTATAGTTAGTTCAGTTGTTTTAGTTGTTTTAGTTGTTATAAGTGTTATAGGTGTCCTAGGTGTTATAGTTGTTTCAGGTGTTTTAGTTGTTTCTAGGTGTTGTAAATGTTTCTAGGTGTTTTAATTGTTTAAGTTGTTATAGTTGTTTAAGTTGTTGTAGTTGTTTTAGTTGTTATAGTTGTTATAGTTGTTTTAATTGTTAGGTGTTTTTTAGTTGTTTAAGTTGTTCTAGGTGTTTTAGTTGTTTTAGTTGTTATAGTTGTCTTAGGTGTTGAAGTTGTTCCAGGTGTTAAGTTGTTCTAGTTGTTTTAGTTGTTTTAGATGTTATTGGTGTTATAGTTGTTTTAGGTGATGTTGTTGTTCAAGGTGTTATAGTTATTTTAGGTGTTATAGGTGTTTTAGTTGTTCTAGTTGTTTTATTTGTTTTAGTTGTTCTAGTTGTTATAGTTGTTTTAGTTGTTCTAGTTGTTTTCGTTGTTATAGTTTCTATAGGTGTTTTAGTTGTTGTAGGTGTTCAAGTTGTTCCAGGTGTTTAAGGTGTTATAGGTGTTTTAAGTGTTTTAGTTGTTCCAGGTGTTTTAGTATTTTTTAATTGTTTTAGTTGTTTTACTTGTTTTAGTTGTTCTAGTTGTTATAGTTGTTTCAGTTGTTTTAGTTGTTTTATTTGTTGCAGTTGTTTAAGTTAAATTAGTTGTTTTAGTAGTTTTAGTTGTTTTAGATGTTATAGTTGTTATAGTTGTTTAGTTGTTTTAGTTGTTTTAGTTGTTTTAGTTGTTTTAGTTGTTTTAGTTGTTTTAGTT
>SDVV010000223.1:0-35956 GCA_016164225.1 Gammarus roeselii | reverse complement strand
TATATACTGGCATAACAATGTGTGAATGCACGCCAACTCGGTTGCTTCAAAAGTATTCAGCTTACAGCCATCCCATTGCACTGTACTCCCATAATCATTACGTGTGTAACCATGGCTGAGTAAAAATGTGTCGGCTAGAGCGTTGCATTGCGCCACACAGATATCGGAATTCATAAATCTAGTGAACGTGAACACTTTCTTGAAATCACGTTTTGGTTAGATATTGTCAACTAATGCCTCTGACCCACTTGTGGTCACGCTGTAGTTGATATAACTGAGGAGGAAGTTGGCGCTGGACTCGGTGACAGAAACACGAAAGGAAAAAACATAATTTTTAATTAAATATGTACCCAGCTAGGGCGCATTATCGAATAATATAATCATATACAAGATTCACATACAGCCATAATATAACGTATTTGGTTAGTACATAGAGCTCAGCGGTTCCCTCTCAAACAAGTTTTTCATGAAGATAAATGTTTGTCTGTTTGAAGTCTGAAAAACTTCTTCTTTTTCCCTGCCTTCCTATTCACTGCTCTGCCGCTAAACTCGCTCAGGATACTTTATCTCTACTTGGGTCTCCTGTCGGTTCGCAAAGATAAATTGGCTTCCCGGTGACCAAATAAGATGAAAAAAATGTGCATGAATAATCTTTATAAACGATTTTTTTTGTGATTAAAAATGTATTGCGTTACAAGTACTGGTTGAGAAATCATAGAAATGTCATAAGACACAAATGATATGTACCAAATCTTCGTCAGCCTCAGCAGTATGCTTCTCAAATAAATTTAATAGTAACCAAACAGTAATAATAGTAGAAGAAATTCTTCACATCCCACTAATTAATGGGTATGATTTGAAGACACTCTCTATTCTACATTGTTCGATCTGTCACAACAAGATCCGTTACATTGAACTACTATTATTTGAAAAAATCCATAAAATTGGTTTGGTCGACTGATATATTTCAGTAATCATGACAATATATTGTTTATAAAGAAACTCAGAGTAGAAAATGCACAATGTGGGATTATCTATAGTATTGTCTCATGAGATGCTTGACTTATGAATCGCAAATTTTTAAACACTACCTGGTTAACATAACCGGATACCGATGAACAGGAGAAAAACTTTACAATGAGCTAATTATATGTGTTAGTGAATCAACAGGTTCCTACACGCACAAGCGTTAGCCTTGTTAAAGTTTATTGATGTTAGAGCGTAAGGGTCAAAGTGCTTATTGATGTTTGGAGCATTGAGTGGTAAAGAGTTTCTTGATGTTAAAGCGGCAACCGTGTTAGAGTGTTTATTGATTTTTAAAGCATTAACCATGTCAAAGTGATCCTGATTCGATGCACAGAAATTTAGAAAACATAGATTGATAAAACTGAAGTATTCCGATTTTGCGTGTCTGACGGGGCCATGCTTTTGTGCAGGAAGCCTACCTGTGCTGAGAATCCAGTAATTCTGCATGCGCTGTGAATCTAGTAATCCTGCATGCGCTGTGAATCCAGTAATCCTGCATGCGTTGAAAATCCAGTAATCCTGCATGCGCTGTGAATTCAGTAATCCTGAATGCGCTGTGAATCTTGCCTAAGCTGAGAATCGAGTAATCCTGCCTACGCTGAGAGTCCAGTAATCCTGCCTACGCGGTGAATCCCGTAATCCTGCCTCCACCTGCCCGTCAGAGCGGAGGAGCCCGTTTGTTTAGCACCCGCCTTCGGGGAAGCTCGTCAGTTTATCTATTACGGCCGAGTAGTGAGTCAATTACTGGCACCGACTGGTTGACTCTCCTACAGCAGCACCCAACGGACATGAGCACCATTTATTCAGCATTACCCAATTTAGCTAAGTATTGCTCCATGCTCCGTCTTCGTGAATACCTCATTGTTAGAGATCTTTCTCTTGTTTCTTGTAATTTTAAATTTTATTTCAATATGAAACGTGTCATGCGTTTCATCCCTTTCCGATGGGACTGACTGGGGTTGCTGGTGTTAATATTGTGATCCACTGACAACGATAAAGATACGAACCCTTTACAACAAGATGACAGGAAATGGAAGCATTTGAAACTGGAAGAAAAAGTTGGAAGGGAAATTATAAAGTTGATTATCAAATAATTGCCAATCAAATTGCATAAAGGAAGGAAATTACTGTTCAAAAATATTGCTATGCACATGTTCAAACGGGAATAATTTTTGTACGTGTCGAATGGTACCTATTTTGGCACTTGTTCTTGTATCTCTATCAATCAATTTCCTTTTTTTATCATATTTGTATTTTTGGATTGTTTTAATGTAATACGGCGAAATTACAAATACTTATTATTAGAAAAATCATATCTAGGAATATTTTTGGCGGATTCAATATTATCAATGTAAGTTAATATTTGTAAACAGACGCTGCATGCGGAAGTTAATAGGGTGACACAGTGGGAGAATATTCCATTAACAAAAGAGGGACAACATATGGTCACATCTGCTTACATGTGATAGTGTTCTGATGACACGGTTTTGACCGTGACTGACAGGTTTAGGTTTGTTTTGTAGGTTGAACCATTCTCGTTTTGCATAAGTTGTTAGATGTTTTGCATAGGATGCAACACGATTTGAATAATTTTTGATCGACAAAAGAGACGTAATCATTCCAGTTATGACTAGTTTACTATCACATTGAGAAATTTTGTTTCGGCTACATTTACAATTTGGTTGTCTATTTAATTCGACCGGTGCTGGAAATTTCACAACATTGGTATTTTTGACATTGAGCGTCCACTTACTAATTGGAACCAGCTTGGAATGTGGAGCAGTTGATCATTTATAATCGTAACAGTGTTATTATGATTATTTTAGATTGAGGTTGAGTACTTTGTAGTTTAATCTGCAAAAACGACAGGGACAACCTGTCGCTAGTGCTTACAATGCCATTAACATAGATACGAAAGAGAAATGGTCCAAGGATCAGCCCTTGAGGTACTCCTTAAATATGCGTACTAGCAGATGAAGATGGTTAATTTTAAATAATTTGTTGTTTGTATTAAGAAGAGTACGTTATGTCCACCATTTGTGGATGGAACAACTAACCGCTTGATTCCGAAATTTCGGCAGAAAAGTTTCATAGCCAATACAAACGAAAGCTTTGCTGAAATATATAAAAGTTGCGACGGCGAATTTCCTGCTATCGAACCAATCAGTAATATCTCCAGTGAATTGTAACTAAGCAGGTTTTATACTCTTGAAAGCCTGGAAGCCATATTGGTTTTAATTGAGTAGGTATTACATACAAATTGACTTTATAATCAAACATAAAAACATTTTCATAATTTTGATGATGACGGGCAGAATTGAAATTGGGAGATAAATTTTCATGTCAGTTTTGCTTTATACATGTGACTCAATTTAGTAATGTTGAGTGCATTAGTAAAAATTAACCTTCCCCAGGTAATTATTAATGTGTGGGGTCAGGGGTGCTATAATAATCTCAGAAATTGTTACATAGTTACATTGGTTTGGTGCTGCAACTAATTTTAAACCATTTATGATTGCTTCTTCTTCATTCTGATCCGCAGGATTGTATCTGCTAATAATAGATTTGCCAGGTATACTGTTGAATTAACTAATTTGTTTGAAGGCATTCTAAATCATTTTGGATCGATGATGACCTCATCATCAAAAATGATTGAATCAAAATTACCCATGTTTTTCCCAGAAAGTCACCAAAGATTTCCCTGGCTTATTTACTACTTCCTCGGGAGGTGTCAATTAGATTTTGAATGATGTTTTCACGAGCAATTGCAGTCAGTTCAGTGAAATAATTTTGTCACATTATGCCCATTTTTAGGTGGAAGAAGAGGCCGCCTGAATCAACAGAAGTCTTTTTTTTTTGACAATGTCATACATGTAGGCTTAGCTTGTTTGGTTTACGGTCGGCTTGGGTAATGGTCGGTGACATCTAAAATTATCATAGCTGCACGACTATGACAAATGGCAAAAATGTTATCTAGTTGGACGGAAATTATTACTAAAGTCAGCAACTAATATTGATCTATGGTATTGGAGCAGATTGTGTTGAATTTTCTCGAAATTAACACTTAATTAGGATCTACATCAATGCCACTGAAAATTGGCATACGTCAAATGATTCCTATCGTTGTTACCTCTTTACCACAAAATATCTCGACAGAATGGTTTAAATTTCTGGCATGACTAAATGTAGTTCAGTTATAGGGACATCAGTTAGCCTGTTATTTATAATTAAACGAATATATCCCTTAATACTCATGTTACGGTTTGTTTTGGTATAGACTGTTACCTGTACTTGATTTGTCAAATTGAAATCAAAGAATTCTAGCATTGCAGGTGCAAAATGGTTATTTTTATTGACCTGAAGGCTAAGAAAGGTGTCCCTGTTCAAAATGCAGGTAACATTGTTTCATAACGAAACTGAATGACGTGGTAGCTCACCCCAGGAATGATGTGAAACTCAATTGCAATTCTGGATCAAAATCATGGGGACTATTGCTGAAGGATTTTTTTTAATATTGAGCTTACCACGATAAAAGAAGTAAATGTGGTTTATTGGGTCCTCCATTCACCTTTTTGAGATGTTGATTGTGAAATCTGGATTTTACTGGTGTTACAGCTGTAATAAATTTGGAAAGGCTTTGCCTTGACGCGTTCAAAGACAGCGTGTAATACCGCAGAGCGAGAAATGCAGCTAATGGACTAAATTTGATTGATTAACATTCAATTTAAATACTCATAGTTTGTAGTTCCATTTCCGATTTGCAGCATAACAAATCTTTCACGGATAGACAATCGATATGCATACATAAATTCTGAGGACAATATGTGATGCACAATGTAATATTTATCTTGCCCTGTTTACGTTTCTTTCTCAATTTGAAAGTGTCAAGCACGTGGGATAAAGTTTCAAAGGGACTCTGTCGGTTGACATTCTGCAATCGCTCGAAATTTTAATTATTTACGTTAAAATTTCAGCATTTTGGAGACACTCTGAATCCTGATAATTTGAAAGTGGATCTTATTCCTCTCTTAAGTTGGGTCGTCCCTGCACGTCGCTTTCAAAAAGTAAAGTGAATCAGATTCGACCGGGAATTTTGGAATGGCTTGGGAGACGGCTGCATCATTTCAGCTCTATTGAGCTCAGACCATTGAAAGCGATTGTGATCATTGTGATTGTAAATGGAAGTTTTTTATTTGTAGATACTAATTTCTTGTAATTATAGTTTGATTTGTAGTTTTCTTTCGTCACTACAAGGAAATTTAACAATTTATTTTTCACAATTATTTATGTCATAAAAATAATATGCTGCTACGACAATAGTTTTTGTACCTTTTACATTCCAAAATTTTACAGAAATTCAAATTAATGACCAGAAGTATTCCACCAAATATTTTCAAGTCAGAAGGGACCCTATAACATCCTGCTGCATTGGATGATATACATTTACTAACTGATTTACATTATTCGTGAATAAATTGCTTCCATGGCCTCTTTTCGCATGGAGAACCTTTTTTCATGACTTTCCTGCTACCGGCTCGTAAGAAGCACCGTTCCAAGCCATTTTTGTTAGCCGAATTTAGAGCGACTCGGTTTCTTAAAGCTACATTTATAATTTAATCAAACTGTTAGCAATCATCAACGTTGAAAATATTTTAACGTTTTGTGACAACCGATGCCTGATATGATCATATTTACTTTTTGCATGTTGGTCAGATGAATGCACATCCAACAGAACATTCTTTAATCTTCATACTGATTGTGTCTATTTAGAGCATTCTCTCAGTTTTATCAATCACTTTGATCTAATTTAGGTCAAAGTCTCGAACTCAAAGAATTTTGCACATGTCCCTACATTTTGAAAAAAATACCGATCCGATTTTGTTTCCACCGAACTGCAGCGATACGAAGAAAGCGTTTAAGTGGAAGAGATTGACGGTTTCATAGGGCAGTCAAACTTGAGAAGCAGCGACAATAACACTGCATTCCAAGGCAATTGTGCAACCGTATTATAGATTAAGAAGTACCAATTATATTTTGAGTTTAAAAAGGCTTAAAAGAGACTTGATATGTTACCCGTGATACTGTATTGTAACGTCAACCAGACAATTAAGAAACGAACAACGCCACAATTTGCAGGGAATTTGGTGTTTCCTAGAATTCAATTAGTAAAAATTAGGTGTAATCGTCGCAAATTGATGCTTGACGATTTTGATCCTTTTAACATAGTCATCCCTCCATAGAATGATGAAGCTGCTTCTTATCCGTTCGATCCTCATTTTTATGTGGTTCCGTATTCATTTGATGTCCCCGCACATTGATGGCTGGATCATACTCTTTGATGTGTCATGTTTGGAAATGCAAAATTGATACCATATAAATTGATGTAATGTAATGATCCCTTTCAAATGGTTTCTGATTTGAGCACACACAATCATAACAAAATTATTCTGATATTACTACAAGTGAGATCTGTTGCAGATCAGTGATGACTTGCACAAAAAAAACAATACAGGCTTTATTTCCTATTTTACTAACAAGATGCCTATCAGCGAGGATAAGGCATCTCACTCATATTATTCGGCGCTTAGTAAAATATGTCCTTACATGAAAGATGATCATTAGACCTAGGATATCCCAAATCATAAGGTAGTTAAATTTTAGCACCATTGTCCGTAGATTTTGTTGAGTAGTCCCTCCAATATAAATCGGGACAAATTATGTACCATGTTACATAAATAATATATGAAATATTTTTTCTCTCATGAGTTAAATGATCAGTGTCACCTGCAGAAACAGATTTATAGTGGCAGATTAAAAAATCTGTCATCAATTGTTAGAAATAATCGAACCGCCTGCTGTGGTGAGATCATTTATTCTTCACTAACCCTCCTTCTATGGCAGCTATATTCACAAGCAATCGTCAGCGTGAATATAGCTGCCATAGAAGGAGGGTCGCCCGTTGAACAAAAACTGCGCCGTCATATTTGTTCACCACTTCCAGCAAGTGAAGCGTTGATCCTTTTGAATTAAATAGCATAGGAGCTACGTTGGTACTGCTTGACACCTGGCAGTAGGTTGGTGAGGATAAAGACACGAGAGAAGCAGGTTCGAGACCCAGTGCTGCGATCTTTTTCCCACCGGCTAACATTCCTCGTATGGAGTACGGCTGTAGATGTCATAGATATGTCCTTAGCCAGCGTTGGGCCTACTACGTGTCGTCATGAAGCATCTACAGAGGATTTTTCATTATCAGTTGGTCACTAGCCAGAATTAGGCCTCTTATGTGTAGTCATTAAGGACCCACAGATCCTTCAGTGTCAGTTGGTCACCAGCCAGCATCGGCCTACTACATGTAATCATTACGGCTCTTCAGATTCTTCAATAAAAGTTCTTCACCCAACCTAGTTTGTCCGTTACGTTACGTGCATTATAAAACAACGCGGAAAGACTGGTTGGAATAACCGGAACTCCTACCCTGTAGCACGGTGAGTGTGGCATCATAAATATAAATCTGTTCTGTACATTATTTGTCCATTGACATACTCCATCGTTGTCTCAGTAAATTAAAAAAATTGCCCCCCAAGAGCCAACCTCGAGATATCAGCTGTCATATTTGCAATTCTTTCGGAGTCTACCTATACGGGGGCACGTGTGTTGAAAAAACATTAAGTGTCCTGATTGTCTATACAAATAAAAATCTTGCTGACTTACTCCCCTTTTATCATTCCGTGTGTGAGTTTGTTGAGGACAGCTCATCTGATTGTATTTAGTTTTCATATAGTTCGGTGCACCTCCACCATTTGGCTAGATACGGTTAGACTGTATGGAAACTGCTGTCCATTGTAGTGGCAGCCCGATAGACATAGTGTGGTCTATGACTAACCTCGAGCGAGAAGAGACTCCTACACTCCTGCAACTCATGACTAGTGTTCTCTGTGGGGGTTGCCTACACTCGGTATTAGTTTGGCGCAGGACACACCTTCGTGCAGCCGGTGTATTACAGTCAAATAGATGTAGCCTGAGAGGTCAATACTGCACAAATTTGATCTCACGTTTATTAGAAACTCAGTGTAGGTGGAGAGTAATAGCTCCCACCGGCAGTGCTTGCAGCGAAGTCGCCCTCTGCATGACATTTCAAGGGTGGATTTCATTCTGTTCGTCGAGACGCTGTTACGCATCCATAACGAACGGACAGAATCGACATGCTGAGTCAGATTGCGATAGAATGTTAAATAAGACTACTCCAAAATACTACGACTGAATATTCTCTGAATATAATCAATTAGGAAGACAGGAATACATATATGTTTCATGCTTTAAATTAGCATTTATTCACTCGCATGACAATGTGTGAATTCACGCTAACTCGGTGACTTCAAAAGTATTCAGCTTGCAGTCCATCCCATCGCATTGGAATCTCCTAATCAATACAATTGTAACCAGGTCAATGCATTGAGGGTTGGGAAAAAAAAATGTCGGACAGATAACTCTCTATGAGGAAACAAAAATCGAAATTCATCGAAGCTATTGAACATTCAATTTTGCATGTCATTGCAATAAATCACGTTTTGATTAGATAATGAAGTAATTCTTCTTACCTATTTGGGACCCGGTAATGGTCATTCGAAGACCACAAGACTGCTAGGGATACGACAGCTGACGAAGTTTGTGCGGTTCGCTTTGCTTATGACGGGCAGGATTGGTATGGGCCGGTATATATTTGTATCAGATTTGCAACTATTTCTATAAAATGAACTAGTGTATCGGGACCAATCCCAGCCTGAAGTACTTATTGAAGAGTCACGTCAGGGGAGCTACAATAATCACCGAGAATAATGTAGTTGCATTTGTTGTTATCATAGACAGTGCTGCTATTAATTTTAGATTGTTTAGGGATTCGTTCTGAGCCACAGGGTTGAGCTTGTCTGCTCGGAGATCGCATTCTCTGAGTAATATTTAAAGCAGATTTTGTTGATAATGATAGATTTTCTTCGGGTACTAGGTATACGATTAAAATAGTAATTGAAGGCTATTTATACAGTTTTTGAATCACTGATGCTCTCATAATCAATCATAATTGAATTAGAATAACTTTTTTTAAAAGCTCATTCCTTGAGATGTCTCAACGAGTCATGGTAGTCAGTTTAGTGAACTCCTTATATTCATGTTCATGCATGAAGGAATGCCGTTTGAAACGATAGCACAGTCTGTCTTAGCTTGTTTGTGGCTAAGCACATTCGTTACTAGAAGGAAATAAGCCCCGGAGAGCTCAGCGAAAACACTATGGAAGTGTGTATTTCTATTATTCGGGTTTAGTCTGAATATTTTTCTTTAAATTTGTAAGTTGTCAGCGAATCCTTAAAATCTTATATTTTACGATCGTTTTTTGACGGTAGTGTTACAATCGTTAGAATTCGGCTTCGAATAAAAATGAGGTAATGGTCGATGACATCGGAAATTAACGACGTTGGAATAAATTTTATCTCTCAAAGATGCGGATCCATCAGTACAACGCGTTAGTTTATTAGTTAATAGGTACAATACACACGTTCGGAAATTATTACAATCTTTATACAATATATTGTGCTAATTGTTTCACAGATATTTTCGTCTAAATAAAACGCTTGAATATTTCCACTTCTGTGATATGCAACTCAGTGTTTGTATTAGTTTCTCGGAATAGCCTGTTCAAAAATGCTGTATGATTTTGCTTGTTTATAATATCCTTGAGTGAGGAACTACAAACACGCCCTATCCCTTCTCGTGTCTCTCAATCTAAATTTTGTGTTCATGCGATATTTTAAATTAATTCCCGTCCTTGGGCATAAGATATAAGTAATCCAAGGAAGCAAATATAGCTGCATTTCAAGACTCCAGCTGTTCCATTAAGTCTGCCAAAATGCTGCAATACCAAGAAGGGGAATAGTTTGATAATATTGATGGGTTCTTCGGAGCTTACAATGAGTGCAGCAGCGACTAGTGTTGTTTTTAGCCTAAGCGGTTACAATAAGACCAATACTTTGCAGTTAAGAATGTCATAAATTGCTTTGAATGTTGCGTTCGGCAGCATATCAAAATACACCCATTGATTATCTTCGAAACTGGTGAATACAATATTTCATCGTTTGAGTATTTATTCATGACTCAAGCAATAATCTTAAACAATAATTGTGTTCTTGACTATAAAGTTCACTTGCATATAAGGTGGTCAGCGTTAAATAACTTCAGAAATTTACAGAAACGGCTGTTAATGACTGATAATAGTTTATTATTTGACTGAATATATTTTCTGATTCGTGGTTCAGTTAATCAATGTAATGCGGACGGTAATACGCAATACACTAAATCAAATTCATAACCAGAAGAGGTATGCCTACATCCGTTCTGAACTGATATTGTTTTATTCGAGTTTGATATTGACTATCGGCCATGTATGCTCAATAACATACCCCGTTATCTGTATGAGAACTGCTTGGTACTTCTCCACTCCATACTGGCACCGAACAAGTTTGGAGGCCCATTTCTGCAACTGGAACCGACAGCATTCGCTGGTGCCACCCACCGAACCCGACAATTTTCTAACGTTTAATTCGAAATTTTATCAAAAACTTCGAACTCCTTAACTAAGATCTATTGCTATTGATGGCACAGATGTCCGATTGAATAATCGATGCTGCTCCTATTCTTTTAATCATATTTATTTATGCCTTTCAATTGTGAATTCAAATACATTTTTTCTGTTTGTTTCAGACCAGCAGGTCCTGTTTCCTTTATCCTATTACAGCTCTTCCGTATTTAAATATTTCTATAATTCATCCTATAACAATTTGCATCATTAAATTGGTAGGAAAAATTCAGTATTTCACGTCCGTCATTCGATAGACCAACAGAATCTCACAGCCGGCCCTGCACGATTTGTTTAAAAGCTGAAGACAGAGATAGGATGAATCCAGTCAAGACGGGAATTAAATTTAGACCTCATAAATCATTGGTGTCTTGAGACAAACTCTATACTCTATGCATACTCATACTCTAAAATATTACCTTCATACGGGGAGCAGTAACAACGCTCTCCATGTTCGATCCACGTTGATAGTAAAGCAAACCAGTTAAACAATGTCTTACATATGTACTATTCCTTTCTGATATAATGCATACGTATTGCATCTCATTATGCATGGCTGTCGGGAAATGGAAAAGAACATGACCTGAGGTCTTTGATGGTAGAAATAATGTAACGAGTTTCGTTTCTCGTCTTTAAAGGATTCTCGTCTCTAGGGGTAAATGTTAAAGAACTGAAAATTTCATATATTTTTGTTCAATGATGTCTCTTGGTGTTCATAAAGTGTAGATATTATCGGCCATATTTTCCTAAGCGATGTCTCTTTGTGTGTCAATTAAGAGTAGATAATATCGGATATATGATATGATGTCTCCTGCTGTCAATAAAGGGTGGCATAAAACCGATTTTGAAAAATGTCCAAACGCACCTTATTGAGAAATTACTAAAATTTATTTACAGAAAAAAAGAGAGATCATGTATCATACAGTAGGAAATTAACAAACATGACACAGAAATGAACTGTTCAGTTTCTGTAAAACCGCGGTTGTTATTTAATTTTGACAGTTATGAGTATTAGAACCGTCAGTTGTTCGAGAATGAAATAGTAATAGTTCCTTATGCAGCCGAAAAAAATCTTCTTTGATCATAAACAAATTAAATATGATGCTTACTATTTCTCCCCTCGCATTCGAATGAACTTAAGACTGCTAGTGAAGGTCAACTCGACACAAAACCCAATCCCTTTACTCGATGGAATGGAGGGTCTTAGCTTCTGGAACCTCGCCTAACATCACTTTAGGTTCAATTCCTATGCAAATGTTGGATCATGATTATAACCAAGTTTTAATAGGGCAAGTTGAATCAACAGAGAGTGAGTGCTCTCAAAGCAGGGATTTCTCGAAGGGCCTTTGACAAGAATTAACATGAAAATTTGACGGAGCCGCCTTACCAGGAAGCTTGTCCATTAACATTGCAATCCAGGCATACTGATTCATGCGCCTGTGTGTAGTGAAGGGAAAGCTTTTACTTAATTTCAGGCAATTACTGTTAGAGGCTTGGCTTTGAAGCTTTTCAAATACTGCTGTTCGTAAAATGGAAACGTTAGCAAATAGCACACGACAATATAGTATATGAATCGACTTCGTTGAAATGCATAATTTTAATCTGTTTTATAACTAAATGAAATCCTTCTGAAACGTTATTTGCTCGTCTAAATAACAGACTTTATCATTGTGAAGACTTGTTTCGTAATATGATTTGATCATCAGTGACAAACTCTCCACAATAATGTTTATTATTTAGTAAATGAAAGGTGCCCGATTTGCATGATTAGTTTGAGGCTCATAAAGAATATATTGCTTGGGATGTTTGGCTAATTTGGAAACATTCAGGTCACTTACATGTTAATGTTTGAAGTAGCTTACTTTACACTTCTAACCTTACAAATTGTGACTCAAATTCGCAGAAATAAAAGGCACTTGTAACAACTCTAAGCTGAATTACGTATATCTGAATGAAATCGGTTTTCGAATTGAAAAAAGACAACCAACTCGTCATTGATTCATGAGCGAAAATAAACATGGCACCAAAAAAGTCAATTACTAAAAATGAGCAAACCTGTACAGTTAATGGATTTTGGTTATTCGCTGTAATATTGTTTTGTTGAATATTCAATAAATACATTTAACGGTTATCCCAGGAACCTACGCACCCATTTCCTCCCCCCCAACGGCAACCAACACACTTATTAGCAGTAATCACGTGAACCGAGATGGATTTAAAAATAGGTCATTTGCATTTGCGCCTTCCTTCTATTACGGGTTTATGTTCATTTTATTAATTACGACGCTAAAGCCATCGGTAAAATATAGTTCAGTTATATTAGTCTTCCACAAAACTGCTACGAATACCTTGTATGATTAATTACGATTCATTCCGATACTTTATTCGCATTAACTCGGTTTTATTCGGCGGGTATATATTTTTGCCCCGTGAAGTTTATGACGTAACAAATCATCAATTTCAGAAAATGATGTCTCAAAATTCATTGGTACAATTGCTTATGAAATTACTACATCACCATTTTGTCTATTTCCACATTATATCAGTATTTTTTTTAGCGTGACGCACGCTATTTACGCAGTGATATTGTATTCTGCCTTGCATGTGTCACTGAAATATACATAGTGATGTTGCATTTGCCGAATTCATATGCATTCCTCATGACATATATATTGATGTATCATAGCTGATGTATATATTAGCATTCCTTAGCTGTTGCATATGCAATGGAATGTTCAATTGAATATTATTAAGTAATGAAAAAAAAAATTGCAAATATTTTAAGTCTCTTGTAGGCAAATGTTTTATTAGTAAGTATTTTTTGTTGTATGCAAGCTTTTCCTGAAAGGTCATTGAGTATTCCACACTCAAATAACATTACAAAATAAATCCTTCCTTTCAGGCTGCATTGCGTAATGTAAATGGTTCTTTGCATTTCCAAAGTAAAATAATTATCGCAATACAGGTTCGTGTAAAAGGTGTGATTCCCAATATATTTCAAAATTGCCCAGATTATCATTCGGATGTTGATCCTTAAATACGGATTCCGGATCGGGTAGAATAAACCTTGGACAGCTGCTGCACACTAAATCTCAGGTACATGTTATTGGGCCTACATGCAGCAAAACGACCCAAGCCAACTCTCAGTTTGAACTATTTTGAATTCAATGTCCATTGCTCTAATTATTATTCTAAGAACACGAGAAATGGCTGTTTATTGAACGCCCTCCTCATAGTCTTGTTTGTTTTTGGTCCAGCTGGAGCTATACAAGAAAGAAGTATCGAAAAGCGAGATTGATGGGCTCATCGGACCGTAAAACGTGAGAAGGAACGACTTGTGTTCTCTTCAAGCTCAGGTGAAAACACTAGAGTCAATCGGTATGGCTCAGAAGGAATTGCTGCCAAAGAATAGTCGAGAAGACGTATCACATGACCACGACACTGCTAGCAGACCCCAATTCTCAGGTAGTGAGATGCTGTACAAAGTAACATTTTTTGTCCAGTGGTCACATCTCGAATAATAAATCAACAGTGGACAAAATTTATAATAGCGGCGATGAACAACGAAGAAGCATGCAACCTGATTTGACATTTTATGATAAACAGTGGCCCGCAATTGGAATTGCAACTACGTCAACCAACCAATAATTTTCTTACCTGCGCACGAGTTAAATGAACTTACTGTATTTTTCATCCTTTTGAAGAAAACAGAGCACACCATCCTTGTTTTCTTTTATATAAAATACATCATATCTTCCGTAACTCATCGTTTTGGGAAGGTCAGTATCCGACTAATCATGATGATTCTCTCCGAGCAATCAGCAGCCGCATCAATGAATACAATAAACAAACCTGCTATTCTTTACATCATTGTGACTCATAAATGGGGTCTTATTTGGTTGACGGACGCACCATAAATGTTTCATCTGTCACAATGAATTAATTGGATATTATCAATCTGTCAGCTTCGATCAGCCGGCTCCTCTGAACAACTTGCCTCAGATGATAGCTTGCCTCAAATGATAGCTTGCCTCATATGATGCAATTATTGTGAAATAATTCTCAAATGATTAGGATGACACGAAAGGAAATGTCAATTATATCGAAGTTTTTTGCTAGTACTCAACCTTATTCGCTCTCATTTATTCACACTGTCTTTCCTTGCTACCAAAACCCCAATTTTATATTCATCTTTGAACTCTTTTCTTCTTCCTTTTCTTTATTTCCTGCAATCGAATGCTTCCACTGCAGCCCCCGTCCCCCGCCTCCCAAGCGAACGCAGTACACTTTATCTTGACATAGTTCTCATCGAGGACCGTAAAGATAAATCACCATATTCTTATCAAATGAAAGACCGTGTACTGAAAAATAAACACATTATGTTATCTAGCAATTTGAATAACTTGCGGCTTACATTTACGCAGGACATGGAATTTGAAAGGGTATTTAAGGAAAAACAATAGAATATTACAGTAAATCAAAATGACCGAAGAAGATATTGGGATTCGATGGCGTTGCTAATTAGGAAGCAAAGCGTCAGCAAACTATCGATGCTTGTGTGTTTGGAACCGACATGTTGATGTCCCTGTAAATATCCTTCTTCCTACCTAAATCCCTATCTTGAATGGATTCGCTGGAGACGCTTGTCAACAGAAATGCAGTTGCGTGGGAAGCTATTAACCGGATTGCTTCGCAATATTTAGCCGAATTGGAAAGGTCGGGGCGAGTGAGTGGCAGAACCTCTGGTCAATAGCCGATATTGCTGTCCGATGTGAGTTGCAGTCTCGTAGACTAGACGGGAATGCCGTAAAAGGTAAGTTGCTGCCCCTTTAGTCAATAGCTAACACTGTCGATTAAGATTAGTTGCAGCCTCTTCGGCCAATAGCCGACACTGCCGTCCGCGTAGAGCAGCAACCTCTGTGGTCATTAGCCGACAATGCCGTACAAGGTGAGATGCAGTCTCAAAGGCCAATAGACAGGAATGCCGTACAAGCTAAGCTGCTGCCTCTTTGATTAATAACTGACACTGCCGAACATGATGAGTAACCGCCTATTTGATCAATTCGCGACGCTGTCATATATGGTTAGTTGCAACCTCTTTCACCAATCGCCGATACTATGGTGCATGGTGAGCTGAAGACTCAATGGCAGATAGCCAACACGGTCATAAAAGGAGTGTTGCAGACTTTTTGGCCAATAGCCGACACTGCTGCAACAAGGTGAGTTGCAGACTCTTTTGCCAATCGCCGATACCTCTGACCAAAGTAATTTACCACCATTTTGGCCTACGGCCCACACTGTTATACAAGGCGAGGGAACGATTGTAGTCATGTAAAGACACCGGAGTATTTTTTGAACTTTTTTTAAGCAAGATTGCAGAGCGCCTGTCTGGTTCCTTTATTATGCTAATATCATCGTACTGTTTATTGGATATACGTTTCAAAATAATGATGCTGCATATTCGTAGTTTCGGATGATTCAGTTACTCACGTGATTAGTGTAGTGATCATCTCAATGTATTTAAAATCAATTTTACAATGAAAAATCTCCCTGAAATTGAGTACCGCTTTCTTTGAACTTTTAAACTTATAATAAAGTAAAACAATTCTTTCCAATGGAAATAACACAATTTTGAAAATACGAAAATAGGTATTCCAAAAATACTCCCTGTGACTTCGGCATTTCGAAATAACGTCAGGACATGTCAAATTAATGTCCCTTCTTCCGAAATTGATAGTAAACATTAAGAGAGATGCGGCGTGCGAGCCAAGCTTAGGGTGGCCATAATGAAGCCATGGTCCGATATTGAATTTAGGCCTGTACTCGCTAGCATGATGCAGTGGGGCCCGTCAAATTTAATCAACGTTCATTAACTAGCAAATTTTGTACAGAACTTCTATGCGTAGATCGGACAAAAATTAAATGAAAAATGCGTGCAAGTTGAGAAGGAAAACATGGAACACCCAAAAATAGACGTGAACGTGATATTTATCTGGGGTCTGTGTACGGTAAAAGAAGAAATAATCTATCACTGGGTAAAATAAACAAGCAGTCACGGCAATTTATCAGTAAGTTTTCAGATAATTTTACACATTCTTCTTACAAAACTTGCTGGATGTGATCAGTGCTACTATGAAAGGTCCTGATACTAGACTGCAGGTAGAGTCCGACGGGTTCAGATCTGGCCTGAAGACGGCCAGATCCATGCCGCTTAAGAGGTACAGTCTTGGTATCTACGTTCAGTACAACTGCCGATCATTCTTCGGTGTGGTTGGAACCATCAAAATTTTATCTCTGAGCTCCTTCATGCAATCCGGTCCCCGCTTCTGATTAACTTATTGTTCCTCCTGAGCCCTGCTTTATCTGAGAACTCCTGACGCAATGAAAAGCGTTTCTTGACCACGTGAACAGTGTGTATTGACACCGTCGTCGTATTTGGCTCTAAGCAATTCTTTTGAGGTTACTCCCTCATGAGGCAGATCATCAGTACTTAGAGCTAGATGACATAAAATTGTTAATGTGAAACAATGAAAAAACATCTGAATAATTGTCATTAAAGAACATTGCCTCGCAAAAATTTTTGTTCAGAAAATATGACCGTTTTGCTTCCAAAATCTCTGCATACATTTCAATTGGTTCAACATTGACCGGTTCTACCAATTACATCTTCTGAACTGATTGGATGTGTTTATTATTTATACGCTGATACAACGATGGAGTAGCTATTAAGGTTTCAGCTGTGATGCATTGGTGAAGGCCTCTCGGGATTGGTTCAAAAACTGCCTGCAATCCGAACTGGTGGCAGAAGCAACTACTGGACTAAATCCCACATTACCATTTGGTTTACACATTCAAATCGTGAATTTCCACTTTTGAATTGCAGCATAACAAATCATTCGAAAAAGGATCATTGGCATGCATACATTTCAGTTAGTCATCAGATTCTAGTGTCATGTGATGCACAGTGCACAATCTAACTTCCACTTCTCTAGTTACGTTTCGTCTTAAAAAATGTCACGTACGGAGAAAGTTTCAATGGCGTCGTCTCGCAATACATTCTGTGTTGCGAGACGACGTCAACAGCTTTGAACTTTAATTCTTTCATTTGAAATTCCAGCATTTCCGGAATACACGAACTCTTGAGAATTTGAAAGTGGATGATATTAGTCTTTGAAGTTGGGACGGCCTTTCACGTTACTTTCAACAGTAAAGTGGATCAGAGAAAACCAGGAATTCGGAAATGTCTTGGGAGACTGAAGCATCCATTTCGCTCCATTGAGCTCGGACCATTGAGAATGATTGGAACTGAAAAATGTTAACATTATGGTTAGAAAATGAAGGTTATATAACATGAATATATATAGTTTTCTGGATGGATTTTGATTTGTATCATAAGCTTTCATTTCAGTTAAAAAAATTAAATTAAAAATCACATTTTATTATTGACTTATGATGTCAAAAGAAATGATGTGCCGATATGACTAAGATAATCGTATTGGTACGGACATCAAAAAAAAAAAAATAATGACCAGAACTATTTTTACGCAAGAGTTTCTTATCTGAATGAATCTTCACATCCTGCTGTATCGAAAATATTAGTTTACCAACTGCTATTATATTATTTGAGAATAAAAAGATACAATGGTAATTTTTCCTACTGATAATTTTCAAAACGGCGCCCCTGCAAACGGCGAGCGAGAAGTTGCATTTCCATCAATATTTTGTCGCCTTCAAGTTGTATATTTTCTCAAAACAAAACAAAACATACTAAATAAAACGCACATGACGCCTGATTTGAAAGTTTCTATTTTATACGTATTGTTTAGGCAAATGAGCATTTGTAAAAACTCGTCACCTTAGGTCTTTTTAGGGCACTTTTCAAGTCTCAGCAATCCCTTTGATCTAATTCACGTCAAAGCCTCGAACTCTAAGTATTTTGTCCAGTATCAGCCTCTTCTGCTTGAAAATCCACAGGTCCTTTTATGTCTCTGCTGCATTACGATGGAAGACTGTCGAGAGAAGAAATTGATGGTTTCATCGCACAGTCAAACGTAAGAAACACCGACAATTGTTGCATTTGGACACCAAAAATGTAGGTGTGACAACACTGCATCAACGAATAAAGAAGGCTCAATTTTACAACTGCAATTTCAAATTTAAAAACATATTTTTCTGTAGAATTTAAGCACGTGTGTAATAAACGTAAATGATAAATAGAAACAAATGATCCTAAAACATCATCCAGCCAATTAATAAACAAATGACTCGGACATATGCGTTTAGTAATAAGGTATAATTAATGCATCGCTGTGAATATTGGCTCGGCGATCTTTATCCTACAACATACTCATCATTGCCTATTGTTTACCCTTTTTAATGACAGCGCTTCTTATTGACCGTTCAAACCTCATTTACATGTTGTTCAATATTAATTAGATATCTGTGCAGTTTTCGTAGTCTGGATCATACTCCTGAATATTTTCATGTTTGGAAATGAAAAAAAACTGGCAGCATTGGAAGTTATTAGAGGTAATGATCCACCATAAATGATTGTTGATTCCACCACACACAGCCGTAACATAGTTTTTCTGATAATACAACATATAATATCTTGAGCTCGTATAAGGATCATCGATGACTAGCTAAACAAGAATTCAACGCAGGATGATCAAAACAGAATTTCTTTTTTTTTCTTATGAGATTCAAGTCACCTCTGGTTAAACTTCTTGCTCATAATATCGCCGTTTACGAAAATATGTCTATTAATAGTGTGTTCATTTGACCTGTAACATCACTCCATCAAATAGTTAAATATTGGCATCATTGTCAATAGATTTTATTGCGCCCCCTCCTCCTCTGAATTAAATCATCCTTGTCCCCTCATCCGTGTCCCCGCGGAAACAGCTTAATGGTGACAGATAAGAAACTTGCCGCAAAATGTGAGCAGTTTTATCGAAGCACTCTAGACAGCCAAGTGCATCGTCTTGCAGATATAGATTTCGGTATAATATTGAACACAATCACTCGTAATTATTGCGATTACTTCAAATTATTACTACTAATGAAACTTATAATGATCACTCCAAACTATTACGACCAAAGGTTCTCTGTAAATAATTCATTACGAATATGTGAATACGTGTTTCATGCTGCAAATTAATTTCCATTCACACTCATACCAAATGTGCGAATACACTATAACTTGATTACGACCATCTCATTGCATTGCAATCTCATAAACAATACGCTTTGAACTATTGGAACCAGATGAGGGCTGAGTAAAAAAAATTTCGGACTGAAAGCTTTCAACGAGGAACACATAAATTGAAATTCATCACAGCTAATGAACGTTGAAACTTTTTCAGGTCATTGTTGGGAATCACATCTTGGTTAGGTAATGACTAGAAATGCTTCTGACCAATTTGTGACTCCGTATTGTTATTTATGACCACGAGGCTGCACGTGAAATGACTTTTGACAGGGAAGATCAAAGAAATATACAATATTTTTTTGATTGAATTCGTCTCCAGCTCGAACGTGTGGTCGATGTTATATGTACTAATATACAAATTTCACCTACTGCTAAAAAGGCAATAATTTGTTAACGGGGCAGAGTGGATCGGACTCATAAAATCTTCACTTTTAATACATGTGTATCCGTTTAAAGTCGGAATATTTTCTTTTCTATTTTCTCATGTCTTCCCAGAAACGGCTCGTCGCTTAAACTCACTCTGGACACTTTATCTCCACATGAGTCTTTTCGCGAATTGTAAAAATAAATTAACTTTTGTGCAACGAAATCAATGCAAAAAAATGTGCATGACAAATATTTTAAAATGATTTTATATGAATTTAAAGTGTATGCAGGTACAATAACCAGCTAGAAAAATACAGAAATATTACAATACACTGCAAAAGCTGTTCAGGATATTGACTTACAAATAATGGTAGTTATTCAATTCCCTTTGCACCCCACTAATCAATGGATATTGTTGAAGGACACCCTTCAGTCTCCATTGTTCAATAAGTCAAAACAAAACGAAAGTGTGGAATTGAACTTTTGATTTATTTAATAATAAGTAAAGTAAGTTAGTTTTACGAACATTTAAATAATCATGACAATATGTCAACACTGACCCTTAATAAGGAGACTTATAGTATAAAATGAGCATTATTGAAATGAATATTACAAATATTCATGAATTGTTTGGCTCACTTATCACATATTTTTAAAGAATTACAAATTTGTCATAACAGGTTACCTGTGAACAGGATAAAATCATTTTAAAAAACAATTCAAGTTTCTACATATACGAGAAAACAGAAAATGTGCTTATATGAAACAAAAATTAATAGAACGAAATTATACAGATGAATCCCACAGTTTGACGGTCAATTTTATATATGAAGTAGTTTACGGTTTAAGAAGTTCTGCACTAACAATTTCCAGCAGGCATTATTTAGTTAATATTTGAAGGCACCTGTATTGGCACTCGTTCAAATATCTGCGGCAATCAGACTCGAAATTGTGGAAGCTCTCTACTGGAAAACTGTTGGGATTGTGTTTATAAGATACCATGAATTTGCATATCAGTAATGTTATTTATTTACGAATTATCGTTATCATTTAAGGTCTTTGACTTAATGCTATGAAAACAAACAAAGCAGTGTAAAATAAAATGAAATGAAACCATGGAAAAATCTTTCCCTGACAAAAGAGACAAGCGTGGTCTCGTCCGGTAGCATGTGATAGTGTCTAACAACAGGCTTTTGAGTATGAATGATAGATCCTAGGATTGTTTTGTAAGGACAAGCATACACGTTTATAAAGTAGATCTCTAAGCGATGAAGGAGGCTGCACTACAAAATGTTGTTTGCATTAGATTTTGGACAAGTTGTCACTTCGTAGAAGATGCCACACGATTTGAGTGAATTCCCGACAACGATCGTTAAGTCTCTCGTCCACAATTACAACGAGAAGCTTTGTTTTGCCTTCATTTGAAGTAGGTTGACCATTCAATTCAATCTGTGTATTAGGAATCTGTATCTTCCTGCTGGGAAATATTATAACCTCAGCCATGGCAAAATTTAGCTTCAACATATTAGATATGAAACAGTTGGAAATGGGGACCCATTAACTATTCATATTATTAATAGTATCATCAGGATTTTTTCCGGTAGCGTACACGATAACATCATATGGAAAAAGGACTAGGGATAATTTGTCGTGAGTGCTCACAATGTCACTAAAGTTGACTAAGAAGAGCAAAAATTCTAGAATCGACCCCTGTGGTACTCCTGAATTAGGAGCACTGACTAATGAAGACTGTTTATCCCAACTCACTAAGATGTTTTATACGAAGAAGATAATTTTTTATAATATTTTTGTTTGTGGAACTAATTTCGTAATGCCGATTTCGTCGGCAAAATGTAGTTGTATCCAAAATCGAAAGCTTGCTGAGGTCTATAAAAGTGGCAACAGGGACTTACCCACCATCGAATTCATTTATAACATCTTCATTGAACTCTTGGAAGGCTGAAAGCCGTGTCGATTTGGGCTGAGTAGGTTATTGTTTAAAAAGTGAGTGTATAATCCGGTATATAAGTATTTCTCTCCATTTTTGATTGTGATTATCAGGATTGATATAGGGCGATACTTTTATAGCTCACTTCTGCTTTTATTCTTATCAATGCTACTTATTCAGGAGATTCTGAGTAATTCCGAAAAAAATCCTTACCGAAATAATTAAAAATGTGTGGGCTCAGGGGTGCTACGATAATCACTGAAATTGAATTAATTAGATTGGTTTGGAAGTTATCGCAGCCAGTGTTACAGCTAATTTCTGAACAATTTATGATTGCCTCTTTTTCGTTTTGGTCCACAGGGTTGAAGCTTGGCTGTTCTAAAATGATGTTCACGCGGTCTGTTGCTACAAATATAGATAGACCAGGTATACTGTTGACTTATAAAAGTCAACAGTATACCTGTTGTTGATGCCCTGATCATCAATAACAATCGAATTCAAATTATTCTGGGTATTTTTTCCAGAAGGTTACTATTGATTCTCCAGACTAATTAACTAATGCCTTGAGAGGTCTCATGATTTGCTAATGATTTCCACGAGCAGCAGTGGTCAGTTTAGTAAACGCATTTCTGTAATATTATACTCAATTTTTATGCTTGAAGGGATGGCGTTTGAATCTGTCCTTTTTGCGACAATTAAGCTCGATGTCATTCCAGTATGCTTAGCTCGTTTGTGGAGAAGGCCTTTTGTTGTTTGAAGGAAATGCACCTCAAAGACCTCTTCTAAATACTACGGAACTGTGTTAAGGCATTGTTCAAGTATCCTGTGGATATTATATCATTAAGTCGTCAGCCCTTAGCGTTAACATCGAATTTTTATTATAAAGGCCTTGTAATGTTACGATAGGTAATTAAAAATGTTTTACGTTACTCTTGAGAATTTGTCTTCAGAATAAAAATGGCTTATGTTAGGTGACATTTGTAATGATCTTGGCTGCACGTCTTTAGTACAAAATGATTTTCTATCAGAGTTGGAGTTCCAGCAAATGTACTCCTTGGTTTAGTAAATAATGGTCAGCGAATAAATTCAATCGATGGAATTAAAGCAGATTGACGCTGAATTTAACTGTAATAAACATTTAATTAGGATCTACATCAATGCCACTGGAAATTGGGTTCACCTCGAGATAAGTTTTTTTACTTATATTTCAAGAGCCATACGTCAAACCACATTTATCGTTTCAACCTCACTACCACTCTAAATGCCAACATCAACAAGGTATTCCCAATGACTTGCTTGAATTAGAGAGTTCGTCTTAGGGACATCAGTTGCAATGTTATTTTTAATTACAAAGACACCTCCCTTTTTATTCATGATATTGTTTCCATAAAGATTGTCCCCCGTAATTCATTTGCTGATATGGATTCAGTGAGATCTATCACGGTATGTGTGAAATGGTCAGTTCAATTGATTTACAGGTTCAGAATGATCTCGTTTAAACTTGGAACATTTAATGTCACGCTGGTAACATCGTTTAGTTACGAAATTCAGTAACGAGGGAGCTCATCTCCCGGTATTATTCGACACTCAATTGCAAATTTAGATCAACATCCATGAGAAAGAACATTGCTCAAGTTGTTTTCACCATCATGGTTAACACGATCAAAGAAGTGAATGTTTTTACTTGTTCCTCCATTCACTATTTGAGCTGCTGCTTGTGAAGTCCTGGAGCTACGACTGTGATAGATTTGGCAAAGGAATTTCCTTGACATTCTGCATTTCGTACGACGTCAACGACTTGGGATTTCAATTCACTCGACATGTCGCGACTACTCGATATCTGGAAAATTTGAAAGTGAATCTTTTTTGTCTTTGAAGTTGAGACGGCCTTTCACGTTACTTTTATGAGTAAAGTGAATCAGACCCGACCTGGAATTTGGGAATATCTGGGGAGACTGAAGCATCACTTTAGATCTATTGAGCTCAGACCAGTGACACCGAGTATAACGGGAAATATTTCTTTCGGTTTCTTTTCGTCTGAAAAATATTTTTATTCTCATTATTAGTTTATGATGTCCTAAAAATAATTTGTCGATATGTACAGATTTTTTTTTTAATATAAACAAAAATGTAATTTAAGAAGTGAAGTGTTCCATCAAAAGAGTTTTATGCCTGAAAGAACCTTCAAATCCTGCTTTATCGAAGAAATAAATGTACTACCTGTGATTTATATTATTAACAAATGAATAGCTTCCATGACCTCTGTTCCTCATCGTGCACATTTTGTCCATGTCTTCTCTGCATCAGGAGAGTGAACAGTATTAGAAGAGGCAAGCTTCTGCGCATAAAATAAATAGAATTAAATAAAACTATCAACAATAAACAGTGTTTGAATTGTTTAAACGCATCGTGACATTTTAAACACCAATCGTAAATGAAGGATTATTTGCAAACACATATGACACGTGATTTGAACATTTTATTTAGTCATATTGTCCAGATTACTGCACATCAAACAGAACATTTTTTAATGTTCGTGTCCCCAAATACGTCCCTACAGCATGAACGGTTTTTCATTTACTTTGTGGTGGAGTAGAGTTCAAAAAGAGTGCTCTACTCCTCAAGTATATTAGGTCGATTCAATGCACTCTTTCAGTCTTAGCAACCACTTTGATTTAATTCACGTCCAGCATTGAACTTAGCGTATTTTGTCCAGTATCAGCCCGGGTCCCTGCATTAAAAAAATCCACCGATTTTATTTTGCCTCCGACAAGCTGCAGCAATTCGTGGATATTGTGTCGAGACAAGAGATTGATTGTTTCATCGGGCAGTCAAATGTGAGAAGCAACGACCAGTGTTTCGTTTGGGTACCAGGAATGCAAGATGAATGATAACACTGCATTCCCGGCCAGAGAAGAGCTAATGCACACCGGCACTCTATTGAATATTGACCCACTCCTCTCAGACACACATTATTTAAATAGTGTGGCAACTGTAACTATCCTCTCTGCGCAATACTTATATTTATATTTTTAGACTTATTTTTATCATTATTTTACTTATGTTATAATATAATTATTCTAATATTTTAATCTGACTTATGTAATAGATTTGAGTGCATCAGGGAAAAATCTCTTCCTGCGTTACTTATTGTTGAGTTAAGTCAGGGGAGTAATTCCAGTGATTGATTTCGTTGCATTGGTTAAAGTTTTATCCATGAGTCTGCAGTTACTGATTTTTAGACCATTTATGATTGTTTTCACTAAACAATAATTTGATCAACAGAGTGGAAGCTTGACAATAAGGGGCATGCATTCTTCAAAGATTGTTTAAAACAGATGTTGTTGAGAATAATAGGTTAACCTAAAGTATAATTTGTACTATGGAAATAATAATTCAAGACCTCATCCTCAATAATAATTGAATTACTGTTTACTTTTCTAATGAATGTACTAATGATTTTAGGACCGCCCTGGTCGAGTGTTAATGCTGCCGTGGCTGAGTGGTTAGCCACGGAAAGAGCACGGCGTTTTCTTCTGTGTCAGCCTAACTTAGCAGCCCTCCCAATTAGAGGGAGACAGCTGTTTGTCTAGACATACATACTGATGTTTTTCGAAACTGTTTTGCTCATCCTTTGAGAGGTCTCAATCAGATTTTGAATGTGATTTTGACGATCAATAATAGTCAGTTTAGTGACCCCCGTTTTGCAACAATATTATCATGATTATGCGTGAGGGGCCAATCTGTCTTATTTTGTTGGTGGCTAAGCACTTCCGTTTATTGAGGGAAGTTCGGCTCCATGAGTGCTACAAAAACACTATGGAATTGTTTAAATTCACCATTTGAGTTAAGTGCGAATGTCGTATCTCAGCGCGGTCTTTTATGACGCGTTTTTTACTTTAGATAACTACAACATGGCTACGGTATTCGTTAGAATTTCTCTTCTGACTAGTAATAGGGTCAGGGTCGGTGACAGTTGCAGGGGTTGTACAAATTAGTACGTTGTTAAAATGTTGTCAACTAAAGTGGCCGCTCTTGCAGATCTCCCCGTAGATTCAGGAATAAAGGCTCACAAATCATGCGAAATAAAATGATTGCAGTATTGTTTATTATTTAGTGCATTCTGGTGAGTGTATTATAAATATATTTTCATCAGCATGAAATATTTAATAACTTGCACTTCTATAATGGCCACGTTCTGCTTCATATCTCTCCCCGTTATTGGTATGAGTCTTGCTTGAAACTCATGTACTCACTTCTGGCACGGAACGAGTTTGGAGGCTAACTTGCGCACATGGAACCAACACCATTCGCTGGTGCCCTCACACCAAGCCCTCACACCAAGCCCTCACATTTCCCAACATATGATTTTGTTATTTATAAAAAATATCCAACTCCTTGACTAAGTTCCATCGCAATAGATGACACAGATGTGCGATCCTTTAATCAATGATGCACTTGTCCATGGAATCATATTTATTCATACCTTTAAGTTGGGCATTGTAATAATAATCCTCCGTCCTGTGTCGGGCGTAGTTCCGATTAAGTGGCGCAGGGCTTGCATTGTTCTGCTCTATGAGATGAAGTTGAATGCTGCAACTCGAGAGGTATCAGTTGTTGGGTGTTGTTGGGTGTTGTAATTCCGATTAAGTGGCGCAGGGCTTGCATTGTTCCGCTCTATGAGATGAAGTTGAATGCTGCAACTCGAGAGGTATCAGTTTGTTGGGTGTTGTCGAACAGTTGTCCATGAGAGTGACAACCAAGTGGATTAAGGATGGTAAGGATGATGAGAGGAACAGTATGGCTTCAGGAGTGCTAGAGTGTGTGCCGATCAAATTATTGCCGTGAGATAAGTCTGTGAGAAGTACCTTGCAAAGGCCTACGATGGGGTCTACAGGTAGCCGTTGCGGATGGTTCGGCATTTGTTTGGAGTGGTCGGAAATTTGCTTAATGCGGCTCAAAGTTTCTATTCTGGTAGCGGAACATTTAAAAAAATGGGGAGCGAGGTGAATGCTTGGTTCATAGTGAAAGGTTAACTGGGACAAGGTTGCGTTGTCTCACTAGCTTATCAATCTCTACATAAATGATGTGGTCAGGGAGGTAAACGCGAGTGTAATAGCCTGGTGTTAGAGCTGAAGGGGTAAAATCAGCAGAGTTGGCAGGTAAGTTAGTTACTCTTATGCGGATGATGCGGTACTGGCGGCAGATCCGCAGAAAAAAATGCGTAGGCTAGTGTCAGAGAGTTGTCGGTGGTAGTTGAATAGGTGTCCTCCTAAATGGAGAGCTATTAGAGAAAGTTAATTGTCTTACGTATCTGGGCTCTCCTGTGTAGATGACTGAACTAGTGGTAACTGAGATGAAATTGCGAGTGAAAGAAAGGAGTAATATGTTGGGTTACTTAAGAGTGTAATTGGCTGTAGAACATTGGGTGAGAAAGTAAAGAGAGGGTTGTATATGCGGGTAGTTGTCCAAATCAAGGGACTGAAACGGAGGAGGGCGACAGCGGAAGAGAGGGTCAATGTTTTGAGACGAAATGTTTGAGGGGCATAGTCGTCGTGATGTTGATTAATGACGATTCTCGAATTAGAACGGGAATGGTGACAAAGTTCAGGTGAGAGTCGATTAACGTGTTCAGAGATGGTTCGGGCACATGATGAAGATGGATGAGGGAAGATTGGTGAAAAGGGAGATGAAAATGGAGATGAGTGGACTAAGACTAAGAGGTAGAACGAAGCTTGGGTGGATGGAAGGCGTGAAGCCGCCGCTTGTAGGAGGTTGTGACATAGGTGTGGAGGCGTTGAGGGAGGAATATGACAACATGAGAGGGCAAGCCTGCAAGATGTGGAGGAAGAATGGGAGACGTTCAAATATGCCTAGTTGAAAAGTTCGAGAAATGTGTGTGGTGTGCGCTGCGTGGGCGGGCGAAGACGGAAGGGCTGCGAGTGGTGGAACGAGGTGGTCAAACTGGCGGTGGCGCAGAAAAGAAGAGCTTTTGAGGAATGGTTGGCCTATGACAACTATGAGGAGAAGAGGAAGGAGGTAAAGCGAGTGGTGAGGAGAGCCAAAAAGACGCTGACGCCAGGTGGGGGAAACGGTTGTGCCAGAATTTTGAGGTGAATAAAAAAATGTTCATGAAAGAGGTTAAAAGGTGAGAAAGAGAGAGAACGTAAAGGAGAAAGCGGTGAAAGATGAGAACGGCCAGTTGTTGACGGAAAGTGATGCTGTACGAAAGAGATGGGCCGAGTGTTTTGATGAATTGTTGAATGTCGAGGATGACAGAGAGGCTGACATTGTTGCTGTGGGTGGTGGTGCGCGGATGCCGGTCTTTGGAGAGAGACTTGTTGCGGACATTACTAGGGAAAAGGTGCAGGAGACGGTGGACGTGATGAAAGCAGGGAAAGCCTCCGGCTTGGATGGTTTTGCGACCGAGTGCCTGAAAAGGGGTGGAGTAACGATTGTCGACTGGCTGGTGGGGCTGCTGAATATGTGTTCCGTAGCGAGCGAGGTGCCGATTGAATGGCGCAGTGATTGGATTGTTAGATACTTATATCTGTATATATTCTTCAATATTGTCCTGTTCTCAGTCTGAGACGCCGCCAATGGTATTTAAGAAAGTAAAGGTGGAAGCGCCTCACAAATGCATCATTCATAAACAATCTCCATAAAAACGGGATTTTGAACATTAGCGAGTTCGCAGACCGCAATAAGCTAGTCAAAGCAAGTGCAAATCCAACTTGAGTTTCAGCTGATGCAATTTGGCATAAAAATAATTGTTGATTGGGCTGGGAAGAGGTAAACCGGATTCGAGGTCGAAAAAATTCGAGGTGTACACTTGCGTCTTACTTCTCCAAGCATAAATATTTCATGGACGGAAAGAAACTGATTTCCGTCACTGAAGAGAGAGATATCGGGTTGTAATCATTAGGTACGATTTAAAGTAGCGAGCTATGAAACGATGCTGCAATAAAAAACGCTAACTGCTAGGTATTATATTCCACACTATTTCGTACACGAGCAGATACAGTTTTTACATGTTATACAATGCATTCGTTAGACCGCATCTCTGGAACTCAGTCCAAATCTGATTTCTAAATAATAGAGAAGATGTCATTGAATAAGAGTAGGTCCTACGTAGAGCCCTCAAATTATCTCTTTTCTACGCAATAAATTTTACGGAGACAGATTTCGCAAACTCAATTTTTATTTGTCAGAGAAGCGTCGAGTTAGATGTGACATGATCGAAGTGTGGAAGATTATGGAAGGTACGAAAACGTCGACCCAACGAATTTTTTGCTTCAAATTCAAACGAAGTGGCCAATTCTAATGGATATAAAATCGTTGCGTAACTTGTTCACGTAAAGAGTTGTCGAAAAATGGAATCAACTTGTAAGGGAAGTAGTAATCAGCAATTTAATTGCAACGTTTAAGAAACAGTTTGACATATTTGACCTAAATCGCCGCTGATTTGTTATTTTATGAAATATCGCCCGGCCTAAATACCTACTCGTTTAATTTGAAACTGGTGTAGGGCATTGCCACCAGTACGATTGAAAAAAGTGCCCGTCATTACCGATCACTCGGTTAAGATAATGCCCCCGCTGGGACCTGATTGTTGTAAAATGGTTTCCAGCAAAGGCCCCGGCCAACAATAGTTTGAAGAGGAATGCAAGTGGAACAATCTCCCATTAACATCGTTGCTTGATGGCGTCCACTTCAAGTGCTCATTTTTTTCGAGTATCACTGTTAATGACAGTTTCTACTACAACCTTTCATTTCCAGGCTTCTTTACTACAGATACCAAACAGATACATAATGCTACCTAAGACTATGCACGTTAGAACTAATCTTCCTACTCTGAAATGGCAACCTGGTTGGTGACAAATGGCTTGTCGCTGTCTTCCATCACTTGAAAACACAAGAAAAAACGGCAAATTTTCCCAAGCACTGATTCTTGTTCTGGTCTTTTTCATTTTCGAGGTGGCCAGTCACCAAGAGAAAATCGTGAGCGTCTTCCGAGTTTGCACATTTATTTTGTTGATCTGAAGACCGAACACGGTGTCCTGTGCATGCGGTGTACATGTGAACGTCAAGAAAATTATAATTAATCTCACGTTCAGCATTTAAATTGATAGTATCAAATCCTTATTTTGTGCTTTTTTTGTATTACATTATGGCAACATAATTTGTGTGCACGAGATAACTCCTTTGAATAGACTACGATGGAAGCTTCAGTTCGAAAATTTGAGCCATCATCACTTCGAGGGAGGCATTCTGTTCAGTTTCAATAGTTTAAGGGCAGCTCATAAAAAATATGTTCAAGAAGAGGTTATCGATGCTTGCTGAAGGTAAAGTCGCGTGTGTTTATACAACTGAGTAAAATAATTTGAACCTTGATGGCTACGCAGGAAAACTTTCCCATGCATCATCTAACCAAATGTTCTACAGATTTTCGGACTTTTTTTCATTTCATTTGCAATTCATTTTCAGGCACGTTTTCTTGCTTCCAGTGCCTTACTTGGTTAATTGTCACCTCACAAAGCGGCCATTAGGCCGCCTCCCAGCCTCCATTCACAGCAGCTGCAACTATGGCGTAGCCCCCACGCATAACAATGCACATTGGGTGTTTTAAATGACTCGAATTGCTATGCTGAGGCGCATCCGGAAATTTCTTCTGAATAAAATTTAGTAACGTGATGGCTGACGGGTTGATTTTGCTTTAGGGAGGGAGGAGGCTGTACATGTTTTGCGGTGTTGCAGCACCAAAGCCTTCACTCGCAAGAAGACATAACCTACTTTCATGAATTTTTTTGAGAGATATGTACTCATTTGGCTGCCTTAACTGATTTGGCGCAACCATCGCGGATACATGCCCAAGAATCACTTACTGTGTTCTGATAATAATATTTTGAGAGGCCTCACTACTTGTATCCCAAGTTTAAAAAATAAAATCGAGGTATTGTTGCAGTACTAATTTTTTTATGGTGACTGCGGGGATCATGTTTCGTATTAACATACTTTCGATAAACGAAGTAGAAATTTTAATCAATATCGCTTTTTGTGTTTTTTTTTGACATTATTGATGTGTTCCGTATATTGTGTTTGCTGGAATATAAATGGAAGTAAATGTATCGATATTGTGCATGTTAAATGCCAGAGAAGAGAGCAGGTTTTGTCATTTTATGCAATATTATGCTCAAAAGATATCGTAAGCCTTCCGTTTCTACAAATACAAAAGACTTGAAGCGCTCAATCATCATGACAAAAAAACACATTCAATTTCGCCCTATAGTGACTCAGACTTTCCGGTATCATAGAAGATTGCATTTATTCTCAACTATTGCATACCACTCAGAAACCGCCTGCCTTTTTTGAAAGGCTAACACGTACGTGCACTTCTGAGTTCAAGAAGTATTAATCTTGACGAACTTTGAAGCAATTCTGACTTGGCCGATAAACAAAACCCGACGAGAATTTCAAAGGCCCTCTTCCATCATCAGACCCCAGGACGTGACTTTGAAGACTTTGGTGTTGTTTGGAGGACGACTGTGGGGGTAGAGTGCGACAACTCCAGCACGTAACTTTGAAGATTTCGGTGTTGTTTGGAGGCCGATTGTGTGGGTACAGTGCAACAACGACAATTTTCCGTCGCAAAAATACTGAATATGCCAATTCATTGTTGGATTAATTCACCCGATTTCCACACGTTATTACAAGTATGTAAATGAGAATGGCTTAGAGCTCGACGAAAGAACATTGATATGTAAGGTAGCTAGAATGTCAAGAATAAGAGATATCGCAATAAATTTTCTTACTGTAATCAGATCTCAATTAGGTGGCAGTGTTACCAATGAATTATATCATCAGGATCATTTGTTAGTTGTCATTGATCATGACCACCGTAAAGTTTTTGCTCCCGTTTTTCTTTTTGATATTAAATTTACTCGCTTGTTTTTATCGATAGCTTCATAAAGAGAAAGAGAACGTCATCCCCAGGTACCATCGTGGAATACGAGTGGTCTGCAAATAGGATTGTGAGTTCAGCTTATAGTTTGAGCAGATGTAGATACATCTGCGGAAAAAAATTAGAAAAGACAATATCAAGACCCTATCAACAATGTCAGTGTTGTTAGCTACAGTGATAAATGAAATCATGAGAATGATTCAGACGATCGCAAAGAAAATGAAAAGATGGACGGTATTTGACCGACATAATCCGTTTCTCTTAGATAGAGAATATATCTATATGTCAATAAATCCAACATCATCAGTCAAGTTATTCCCATAGTTATAAATCCATTTCCCACTTATGAACCTTTCATCGTTTTCATATTCGCGCAACTTTCATTTTTTTTTGTTAGTCTTGTCTATATTAATGAGAAAATGCGACCTGAATGGTCGTCTTCTGATAAAAACAATTTATTTCACGGGCTATTCTATCTTGATATAACAACATATTTACTGTAAATTTTTAGGAGCAGCCATGTGGTGCTGTAACTTCTGTTATTCAAAGACAATAACAAGAAAAGTCCCCGAGACCCATTTAACACCATTAATATAGTTTGAATGCATCCTCACCTACTAAATGCTTTACTATCAGTTAAGGAATGTTAACTTCTTTGTCCAAAGTATTTCTTCTGCATATTATCGGAGGAATTTACCAAACGTCAGTAAATAGTGTTCTATGTTTTTAGTTTTTCTGAATCACTGTTACTCGGGGAAACGAAATCTTTTATTTCGAATTATGGTTGTTTAACTGGAATATAACACTCGCCGATCTCACTGGTTCCACAGAGATTAATTACCGAGCAATTATTGAGCTCGTCTCTCCGTAAATGAAACGCTTCGTAAACACTAAATTTTTCTCTTTTCGGTGGAGGGACTCAAATTAGATGACGAGATGACGGGTAATAGGTAGGAAGTCCTGATGATGTGGATGATGATGAAGATGTTGGTGGGAAAGAATATGATGGGGATAGAGGGGTTGAGGAGGGTAATGGGGTTGATGGGTATAGTGTGGATGGTGAGGATGGTGAAGATGATGAGGATGTTAAGGCTGAAGAAGATGGTGTAGATGACGAGGATGATTGGGATGATGCGGATGAAGAGGATTTTTGGAATGATGATATGGATGATGTGGATGATGAGAATGGTGGGATGTTGGGTATAAGGAGGTTGATGGGGATAAAAGGAATGTTGATGAACTTTGGAATGATTGGTTTGATGAGGGCGATGCAGGTGATGTGGGGGTGATGATAGGGATGATATGAATGATGTGAATGATGAGGATTATAGGGGTGATGAGGATGATGGAGATAACGAGGGTTTTGAAGAAGATTTAGATAATTAGGATGATGAGGGTGATGGAGAGATAGGGAGGATGATTATGGGGATGATGGGGATGGTGAGGATGATGATGATGATGAGGAAAGTGAGAATGGGAAGGATAAGGAAGATGATTAAGATGATGCTGATGATGAGGATGATTTAGATTAGGTGGATGATTGGGATGATGGTACTGAAGGGGATGGTGAGGATGACGTGGGTGATGGAAATTGTAAACGTGATGATGATCATGGGATGATGAAAATGATTGGATAATGGAAACGATCAGGGTGATGTATATGATGGTGAAGACGTGGATGATGGGGATGATGTAGATGATGTGAATGCTGAAAAATTTTGGTACGCTGATTCTGATGATAATGTTGATGACGATGTTGATGATAATGTGGAGGAGGATATACTGAAAATTTATTCGGCTAAAGGAAACGAGAAGATCAATAATTATGAACTTGAATCGTCAAACTGAACAGACTTGTTAAAGGATTTAATGATAAAAACATTCATTATTTCAGCAACACAGAGATTCAGTCCTTGCGAGATGTATCACAAATTGTCAAAGTTTGCGTCGTCGCTGCATTAATCCGTGCCTTCCTAATTGGCTCCTCCAAGTTTTGGCAGGCAAAAAAATGCAAAGTTCATCTCTAAAAGTTTTCAACAAGCTTCTGTTTCAGTTGTTTAAGTAATTGTCTCTGGAAAATAACTAGGTTACTTGGGCATTGAGTTTCATGGTGCCAAATTATGATTACTAACCAGTGAAAGATTACCAGAGGTTTGAACAATCCAAGTAATTTATGTTTCACCCTTCTAAGGAGAACAAACAATTCAACATTGGGGAAAGCTTTATGCAACATTAACAGCCAACTTGTGCCATCTTCTCAACTTCAGTCGTTCTGATTTTTTTGCGATAATTGATGGTTTGCAAGATCGTAGCTGTGAAAGAAGTTAAAACGTTTTCAATATTGGACACTTTTTGTTTCTTGTGTATATAGTTTAATGTAAATATCAGATTTAAATGACCAAAGGATTGGTTAAATAGTGAAGCAGTTCGGGTCAGAGGATATCCCCACGAAAAAAAAAAGAATTAATTTCCACGATCAAAATATGATGATACCGCGTATAGGTATAATGATATCATATACAATTATTAGGTCTTGATTCTGCCAAATTCCGTCTCGAATAAAAGTGAATCAAAACCAGTACTTTTTTTTAGCAGCAAAATATGTGATTTACACATGTATAATCCTGTTATAATGAGTGTACTGTTGTTGTTGTGAGCATTACAACACTTTAGATTACGGTTATATGCAGAGCTAGGCCTCAATTCTAATTTATTTTATCACAATTTAGTACTCTTAGGAGACTGGGAAGGCCCCAACATTATCAGTTCAGTACTTCATATGTTATCTTTGCCGCAATATAGACCTATTCTCAACGTTCATTTTAATTACATTGTAATAGAGGAGGCAGTATGATATATTTTACTCCAATTAGGTTTAGTATCAACGTAATAGCTGGTTCTGTTGTAACGGATAGTTTAAGTGCTCATTAAATCTTTACTGCAAGTTTGAGAGAATTCTCCTTTGGCAAATTAATGCATGTTCATGTCGGATTCTAAGACGTTCGGGATGCCATATTGTGATAACATCGTGTAGATAATTCAAAATTCCGAACTTTCCCTTATATTAGGTTAATGTTCAGAGACATAATAGGATGCGTGAGGAATGAATTTGATTTGATTAGATTGTTTCGTATGGAGCACATAATTACAACAAGGAAATAGAGTTCTTCACTAATGAAGCATGATACTGCTCAATATTTAGAATCCATGAGATGGAAAAGTGTCGTCTAGGTAAGTTTTTCTAGCTGTAAATCGATTTTATGATTTTCATTATTTGACGATACAAATTTTATTCTTAGAAATATTATATTATTTTTCCCTCTGCAATTAAACACGTGCAATAACCCCCCCTAAAGTACTCCCAAGTTATCACACCTCCCCATTAACGTTCAATTTTAATGTGTGGGTCAAACAATCCCTCGCGCTGAAATATTTTCATTAGTGTGCCGCCATCCGGTGAACAATCCCCAGTTAACTAATACTTCGCTTGTTTTATCGGAGGACTGGCTAACAGTTGTGCTGTAACATCTTTAATGGAAAAATTCTCATCTGAACGGAGTTGTTAGAGCATGTTTGGGCTCTCATTAACAATGACAGGGCCTGATCTTCCCAGTCTTGTATTTATGACCTTGATTTTGTTATTATTTTCTCCTTCAGAAGTTTACTAGCAGAATTCTGCGAAACAAATTAATCTCAACGCGCGTGGGCTCAATCGTCAGAATAGACTCCAAGTGTCTCTAGTTGATTTATTTATTCATGTTCCCACACACAGTCGATCGTGAGTAAACTGTCCATCATTTGTGATAATTCAATATACAT